>VWZV01001799.1:105656-128419 GCA_013397155.1 Irena cyanogastra
CCATTTAAATGGTAGCCTAAATCATGTATTTATCTGTCAAAATACTTTCTTTCCTATAGTTGCAGTCAGTTTTCTAAAAAAAGTACTAGTAAATGTATAAAGGCTAAACATAGAAATTTTTTTTCCCATTTTGAGAAGCATTTAATTTTATTTGGTGTGTGACTGCATTGAATAGCTTCTTTACATAATAGTGGTGAAGAGCAAAGATGAGGATTTTTTTCCCTTTTTGTTAGCAATAGTGTCGCAAACCGAAAGTCTGAGAGACAATGGTCAGAGACACTACGAAATTCTTCACTGAACTTATCTGCTTCACTGGGCCTGATTCAAAACCTCTGAACAATATTGTTAGTCATGTGCAGCAACCTCCAGGAATCATAAAAAAAAAAATCCTTAAAATTATTCTTGTACTGAATGGCTATAGTAGTGGTACTCTATTTTCCTACTGGAATGTAAATTCTCTGGAAAGTAGCCAGAAACTTTACCAGATTCAAGAGTTAATTACAGTTGGTTTTATAGTCTGGTTTTAAAAAGTAAAATAACACAGACTTATGTTTTTCATAAATTTTGTGTGGTGGTTTTAACACTAGCTGGAAATTAAAGTCCAAATAAGCCACTTCTCTTCCCCTATCCTTCCCATAAGGGAAAAGGGACAAAAGCATGGACTATGGGTTGAAATAATTAATTACTGAAAGCACAAAGAAATGGAAGAAGAAATGCACAGTAACAATATTAATAACCAAACTGTACAAAAAATTAAGTTATTTTACCCACAGAAAGATGTTCACCCCCTCAACTTGAATAACTAGAAAATTAGGAAATTTCTCATGACTTTCACCTAGTAAGAAGCTTCTCTTAATTTTGATAATTCATCGCAACTTGCATTTATATTGCAGATTTTTATTCACACATCTCTCTAGTAAGGAACAATCTCATTTAGGAAAATGTTCAAAAGTGCACGCTGGCTGTTTTTACATTGATACAGTTTTACTTTCAGTTTTTATTTCTGAGGTGTGCCTCTCCTGAATATGGTTTCCAACAGTATAGCAAATCACATCAATAATGAGCTAATTCATGTGCAGCATACAGTCGACTTGGTTCACACAAGTATTTTCTGTGCAGTCACACAAAGCAGCTTCATAAAGATTTGTGGCTTGCATACTCAGTTTCCTACTCAGTATAGGTTTTAGTGGGTTTTTTGGGTTTCCATAAGCTGTTTTAAGTCTCTTACAAACTGATTTGCATGAGCACTTTACTGCCTCACTGTCCATGCTCATATTTATTTTGTGAACAAGATAAAAATGGGCCATAAACCTTCCACTGCTCTTGTTAACTTAGAGCATCTGCTGTAGTAATAAGCACCTGGTTGGATAACTTTGACATCTGTGAATCTCTCAGTTGATAGACTTGCCCTTACTGAGTATGCCAGCAGAGATGACGATTATTAGACCTATTTCACAGACCTTTTTTTTTGTAGTCCTATGTATCTTTGCCAAAGTTGAAGTCTGGTTCTGTGGCTTCTACACACTTTTTTCCTTATTTTCACAGCTCTGAGTTTTATTTTGTAGCACCTTCCAAAACCCTCTGTATACCTCTGATGCTTTCATGGAAAGCTGTAAAGAATATATTTGCTAGTGATATGTAGGTTTAAGAGAACTGGAATACAAGGAGACTTTGACAGGGAGCTGAACAGCAGCTCTCTTTAATTATGTATTATGCTACTGGTAAACGTGAGTGCCAGAAAGGTTTGTACCACCATACTGACAAGTATCACTCGAAGGACTACATGCCTTCAATGAAAAAAGCAAAGTGGAAGCTCATGAGTTTCAGTCAAAACTATGCCACAGGATTTAGAGAAAGTTTCAAATAATTACAGTTTTTGTCCAGAAAATATGCAGGAAAGAAACAATGTAAGTAATAAAGCTTTATCCCTTGTCAGAACTCTTTGTTTGTTTTGATAATATCATCTCTCATTTCTCAACAAATATTTGCAAACCAGTCTGAAAAGATGAAAAGACAAGCTATATTACAGCTGTAATTCCAGTTACATCTAGGAATTTTTATTTTTCCCTGAGACAAAGATCTTCTTCTCCATCTAATTTTGAATCAGTGAAGCGTGCAGATATGTAACCTTTGATGACAGCTATAATTGAAACGTGCGTATATGTACATGTGGTTTTGAGTGAATGTGTGAGGGAGTTATGTATGCTCCCACCTATACCTGTTTTCATGTTTATGTCTTCAATGTTTATGTAGAAACATACAATGTCAACTTCCACATTTAACCAAATCAATGCACAATATTTTGATTTCTGATCTCCAAGTAAAACATCCATTCTCTGCAAGTAATTTTAATAATATTTTTCATCCTTAGGTTAGTTTATCTTTGAATTTTTTGCCTTAAGGCAAAGGTTTCAGCTCTCATACTGATATGCTCTGAGTGTAATGCCAATGTAATATTTTTTAATTCTGTGAAAATTAAAGTTTTTGTTCTACAGTTAATTCAAGTTTTCCATGATCTTGCTGTTTGTCTTACAAGTTGAAGTCCAAGCATTTGCAAATAAAATACCAATGAAATGTAAAATGCAATCTGGTTTTTGTCAGTATCATCCCATTGTAAGATTTTTACTCAGTTTCATCAAGCTGACTATTGCGATAACAGAGAGAAGATATCAAAACTTAGTGGATTTTGACTAGTTTAGAATGCCAGCTTACTTAGATTCTTCTGATAGATGGCTTATCTCAGGGAAGATTAACCCACCAGCTATTTTTTAAAGGATATGATATGAATTTAATGCATGGAAAGGTTGTGGCAGAACAAACACCTCTGGGAGTGAAGCCAACATTTCTGAGGGTGTATATATCAACATGTCCTGAAAGAAATTTAAAAGTAGCTGGGTTGTCGGGACAGTGCCTTGCTTTTTCTTGTATCATTCCTGAAGCTCTCTGCCTGAGGCTTTCATTCTTGGGTTCTAAATACAAAACTATTACATGAAAGGCCCTCTGACATGCTTTTAAGAAATTATTCTCCCAAATTTGAGGGCAGAGTTCAATTGATTAAGTATGCTCAAGGGAAATATTGAAGGATAGATTGCACATTTTAATGGACTTGCTTTTGAAGATGAATATCAAAATAGGCATTCACTGTGTCTATTGTTCAAAAGCTGACTAAAAGTTAAATTTTGGAGGTGTCCCATTATCTGAAACTGCTACTGGAAACTACCGAAGTCAGTACAGAAAAACAGACCTTCCAGAGTTGTACTCTCTCTCAGCCACAAGGAATTCTACAAGCAAAAGCACAGAGTTACCCAACAGAAATTTTTTGGTTTTTTTTCTCCATTAACTCAAGACAACTGAAGCAGACTAGACAGCACTGAATTTTTAGAGTAGAGAAGATTAATTTCATCATCCAGTAGTCCACAGAAAGACATATGTATGGATATAATATAAGGATATATTATGTATACCACATAAGGATTTGATTCTGAGTTTTTAATCACAGCAAGATTTTTCATGTTCTCACTCTGACTTTTCCTGAGAAACAGACATCTACACTTTCAAACTGATAAGTGTTTGTCATCATCTGTAACATGAAAATACTCTATATCAAAATCCAAGCAAACAAACCCACCCCACCTGAATTATTATCGTAAGTTCCAGTAATTTAATGGCAGTAAATAAAAATACCAAATTCAATTAAAGTAAGAAATGAAGATTGCCTGGAATCAAGCAGTGAAAAAAAAAAGAAGAAACAAGGAAATCGATTAGTGATTTCATGCACAGACACTGCCACACAGACTCACATACTGTTTTACTCAAAGGAAGTAGATGCCAATATACTAACTTTAATTATTCTACATGGAAGGTTTTGTTGTTTTGGGGTTTTTTTGCAAAATAGCCTAATATATTTCATATACTGTACAAAATCATATGCAATGTAGTAGTTAGAATGGAAGTATTATTATGCAATAAATAGATTTTTTGCAAGTAATTTAGGAAAAGTAAATTATTAGGAGATGCAATTGCTTATCATATAATCAATTGACAGAGTACACACTTATGAATTCTCCCTTTAATTAATAGTATTAATTCACCCATAAAGGAAGTTTCACATTCCTTTACCACCAGGAAATCCAAAGAAATATTAACAGTATAATTTTAAACCCTGTTAAAATGCTTCAGTATGTTCCATTTAGCCTTTTCATGCATTACTAAATGTACCAATATTATATTTATGCATAATATACAATATATGGTGTTACTGATTAGCTCAAATATGTATTTTCATATACTTTGGTCGATGCTGAACAAAGATCATCCTAATCACACAAAAATAAAATATAATATACAGTGAGTTTCATTCTCAAATACAGATTGATAGTTAGGGAAAAAATTACTTCCTGGAGTTATAGCAGCAGAGTAGCAGTTGTATTTTAAGCATTAACATTAGAATTCTATTTTCATGTTTATTTGTACTATTATCTATAGAGAACAAAAACCAACAAACCAAAGAAAATGTAGCTAAATATAAAGAAATAAGAAGAGAGAAATCACTGCAATCTGACTGTCAAATTATCCTGCAAGATGTGATCAGTGATGATTCTGTGATACAGAATTGAAATCCTCTTGAACTGCTAAGTGAGAACTTGTACATATCACACTAAAGAATGTTTGGGATTTCTCCTTTATTGTATATAGCTGATTTCTCCTATTGAAGAGACTCTTAGTTCTAAACAGTCTCATTCTCACAAGTGTCAGAAGAAAGTTAACTACATATTGACATACAGTAGGAGGAATGAATTATGTATTCATTTTTCAGCATACAATTAGCTAGAAATGTAGCTGTAGGCTAGAACCTGCCTTACCAATGCCTTTATATCACAGAAAGGTCTGCTGAAGCTCTTAAATAAATGAAGAGTTCTATAGAACAAAATTCAAATAGAAACATCAATGCATGAGTGATTAAATAAGTTTAAATCAGTAGTATTCTTTTTCAGGCTCCCCTATCTTGACAAGTTCAATGAAAGTTGGAATTAATGAAGCGTGTTGATCTGATGAATCTCACTGAGAGTGTATACTACTGGGACTGTCTGAATCAGAAAGGGGAAAGGAGAAAAAATACTAGGAAGAACATGAGAATTTAAAAGTATGAGACAAAAGATGAAGCCTTTCTTGTCAGTATGTATTTTTATAGACAGTATATATTTATATAGACAGTGGCGCTCAGAGAAATCTTTATAGGTTTCATCCATGTCCTGTTTTAATGACTGATTCATGCGTTTTACGATAATTCCATATAGTTTTTCATGAGGAAGGAAATTACTAAAAAATCCCCA
This sequence comes from Irena cyanogastra, assembly GCA_013397155.1. Lineage (NCBI taxonomy): Eukaryota > Metazoa > Chordata > Aves > Passeriformes > Irenidae > Irena > Irena cyanogastra. Next base: position 110,990 of record VWZV01001799.1, read on the forward strand.
GAAGACAAGCAAAAGAAAAACAAAACCACAAAACATCACAAAATGCATAAATATTCTGGCAATAAATTAGAAAAACTAAGGCATTTTTCAGCAGGTACACTAGATTCCTTTTGCAAATAACAGTTTGAAAAGAATTTGAGCATGAAAATTTCATGTATGTGTCTTGATAATGGTTTAGATTCTGTCTGTTTCTAGCTGCTTTTACTTTGGCCCTACACACAACACTTTGAGCTGAAATACACTCAGAAATACTTCAGGCGCCATGAAAGACACATCTACTTAACCAGGACCTATGCGAAACAAGAACAGAATGCTACTTTTCAAACTGGTCTTACATTTTTTTCCTTGAAGTTGATTATATTTGCATTATTTAATATAGTCTTGTTTATACTTTTTTACAATTTTCATTGTGGCACAGACCAAAAAAAAAAAAAGTCAGTAATTGCCAGATGTGAACAGAGCAGACGCCATAGGTAGTGTGAGTGTGCTGTGTTAGCATTTCACCATTATTCACACAAAGCCAAGCAGGACGATGAAAGTCAATTCTTGCTACATTTCATAGCCTATATCTTGGCATAATGGCCTCTGCTCTTACCAATATTTCCAATTGTACTAGGCTCCTACAGGTGACATTAAAGTGAATGAAGATTATTTTGGGATATAACCATACTGACCAAACAATTATCTGGTGGAAAGAGCAGATAATTACAGCAACGTTCCTTCCTAAATAACTAATTTAGCATTTGAAACATGGCCCTACTTCAGTGTCTATCCAGAAATGGCCCAAGCTCTCTACAAATCTTTTTCATAGAACCACTTTTGCTTTTACATATGAAAGAAAAATATGAAATGTGTTTGCAACCTTCTGATTCTGGTTTTCTCGTGTCAGTATTTTTCCTCCAGAATCCTTAGCTGCCCCTTATGACAATCTCAACAATGACACTTTGTTGTGAGTTTTGAAAGCCTAACAAAATTGAACCAGCGCCGGGATCACAGAAACACCAGGCTGAATGTAACATTGACAACCTCAAGCTGGTTGGAAGATAAACTGAGTATCCATCCTAGCTACAGGCTTAAGTTAAATGGGGGTGTGGTTGCGGGAGGGCTGTGGAGGAAGAGCAAATTGGGTCTTGCTAGGAGGAAGTCTAGTTGCTATTTGGGGCTCCTGGTTTCTATGCGCATTTCCGAAACCCTGCAGAGCTCCTAGGAAGATATATTTGCCATTTCTGATGGGGATTTCCCAGCTTCCCATTTGCACTGCACATCTCTCTGTAACCTTGTAAATCTGTTCCTGTATAAACACAGAAGCAGTAATATAGGTTAAAAGTTTTGCAGGTTTTATTTTCAACATTTTATTTCTGTTTTTATATAGGTGCAATATTTATTTTTGTAAATTGATATTGTGACAAAAAATTATTTCTGAAATTTGGAAAAACAAATGCTGTTAATAAAATTCAAAACTATTTCTTGAGAAGAAATACCTTTCCCTGCCAGAGCCTGAACCTACTTTATACATTGATTTTAGCCAAGAATTATTAGTGAAAGGATCTCTGCCTGGTCTTGGAACCAAAAAGGGTTGGTTAGAGTCTTAGAGAAAGGACTTGTTCAGTGGTTCAAGTAGAAAGTGGTTAAGCCTGAAGAGTGAGACCTGCTTCATTATATCTTGTGTTGTCTTGAGAAACTCCTCTGCAGACTTTCTTTTAGAAAATTTCCCACTTAGAGAGGAACTTTGACATGTTCAAGTTAGTCATAAACTGAAACTGCATTCTTCAACATGCTCTGCTGATAATAGGTCATATATTTGCATGCTGACAGATATGTTTTCTTACAATCTCTTCATAATAATTTTTAGCATTATAAGCATGACTGATGCCGATTGGTGACACTGATTTAATGAGAGAAGTGGAAAATAATGACAGGGATGAAATACACAAATTAAATTCTCATTAGTAATTGATGATAAGATCTTTTATCATAGTTTTAAGGAGACTGTACATATATAGTTGTGTTTGATCGCTATTTCTGAACTATTATTTCTTTATCTTCATAATAGATAATTTAGTTCTATTATGACATCTTCCCACAGAATTTCCAAACACTGAAAAACTGAAATAGATAATAGAAATAAGATTTTGAAACTTTGAAATGTCATTTAAATAGACAATTATTTTAATAATCAAATAATGATTTGCCTACATATATAGATATAGATATATTAAAATATATGTATATTTAGACACAGATATGCAGGCACATAAATTGAACACTTATCTATGTAAGTGTGTTTTTTGTTTCTTTTTTTTAAATCTCCTTTTGTCTCAAAGAAGTTTGAATATAACAGAAAAGCTGCTTTCTTATTTCTTCCTTTATGCTTGTTAAATCTATTTCTTGACAATGCTCACCCTTCATCAATTATTTTTCATCCATTTTCTAGCAGTTACATCTGGTGCTATTGCTGGGAAATGATGCAGTCAGTGTTTCTTGTCAATGTAAACTAGAAGTGCCTGATGTGCACTTGCAATTGCTGCTGGTACCCATTAAAGGCCTCACATCTTCCAATAGTTTAAAAACTAGGGAGGGCAACTTGGCATTGGCGGGACTCTGCAGATTAAATTGCTAGGAACTAAATGAATGTGATTAAATCCAACATCATTGATGTCTGCATCTATTTCTGGCCACCAACATGCCAATACTTTGTCTGCCACAGTAAATATTGCGGAGATCCTGGACTGTGGCAGTGGGTAGGGCAATATGGTATAACCCTTTGTTAATTTTTCATGGTGTCCGATATATCCATGTAATTTATCCAACTCATCTATTCTGTAATCTTTTACAATTTCATGAGTATCCATGTACATTTATATGCTTTGATGCTACACAGCAGGGACACAGGTAACTTAGCTAATCAATCAGTTGGTCATGGAAAAAAAATATATCTGTGTTCAAAAAGCATAAGAACTAATCCTCTGATGGCTGCTAGATTTCAGTGAGATACAAATATAAAAAGAAGAAGCTGAGGCTGTATCTCCTTCCTCATATGCAATGGGTTCTGTAACATGATGGTTCATAAATCTGAAATGAGGAAGTAATGCTCAAATTGCAATAATTTATTAACAATCGAAAGAGAAAAAGAAAATCCAGCAGTCAGACAAGTCTTGGTAGCACTTTTAAAAAGTACTGTGAACTAATGAGTTGTAGTCCTTTCTGTGAATTGAACTGCTATTTCTAAGATATAGTCATCTTTCCTGAAATGGATGTAAATGATTTATAGTTGAATAACCTAGGCACATCATGCCTGAGTTGGCTGCTGTTGCTGTCTCTGGCATGGCTGAATCTGAGTCTGAGTAGTCTTGTGCAGTTTATCTAATTGTATAGCCAATATATTTGCTTTGTCATCTTTGAGAAATATCTTTGTAGAAGTACATTATTTTTGAGACACTTTTCTCAGATTCTCAAAGGAGAATTTTGGACTAAGAAATGTGTTAATCTTTTTTTGGTATATGCAGTATCACAAATATAAATCACAACAGAAAATAGTGTTTACTCTTGCAATTAATCATGCTTTCTGTTCCTTCTGTAAGGACTTAAAGACTTTGCTTGTCTCAAATACAATCAAGACCATGGAAGGAATTTGCTGTAAGACAAGGAGAAATTTGTGAAAGGGTAGTGCTAATTCCAGGCGTGATGGAGGTGAAGTTTGATCAGCATATCCTGTTAAATGTATCCAGACAAAAATTTCCACTATGGTAAACTGTGAAAAAGGAAGCAACTGCTCATACACATACCACCCCAAGTTATGAGTGGCACCTGTGACCACCCTGCTGATACTCAGAACTTGGATTGTATAAAAGTGGTACTCTCAGCAGAAGAGTGACTCACGGTCCCCACCCACCATTGAGAAGCCCAGGGTGAAGAAGGACCAACAGTATGCTGCTGGTTTCACAGGTGGTGACTGTCTCCTGCTTGATCTCTCTCTCCTCCTCTCCCCCCTCCCCCTCTTTTCTATTCCTTTCTCTCTCTACCTCACATTTACTGTTAAATAAAATCCATACTATTGACTTTGGCATATGGTCTCGTTTGCACTTTAATTCAGGCAGAGGCATCTCTTATAATCAAATGCTAACACCTTCTACTGGTAAAACTGCAACCTGTGGTGCTGGGAGGATTAGTTCATTGGCAAATGAGGTTGATGCTGTCACTACAGAGTTTCTTCAAAAAAAATCTTATCTTGGGAATCAGCTACTATTAAACTTGTGCAAACCAGCCATAACAAGACTCCCTTTACTTGTTATCTAGCCACTATGTGAGCAGAGAGCTTTCAGAACAAAAAAAATCAAGTAATGACTTTCTTAATTCTTCAGCTACTGTCAAACAAAATAAAGCAAAATCGAATCTTTATTTCAAGTCCCAACACCTACAAGCAACCAAGTTCCAACACCTACAATCAGTATTTTGTTTGGAACAAAATATCTGTCTTCCTAATCAGCTTTCTCTTTCAGCTAAGGTCTGGCACTCAAACGACTCGTCATACATTTCCAGTGTGCTACACAAAGGATGAGAATTGCTCATTTATGGTTCTGTGGCATCAGGAAGTCGCTGTGATGATAGTCCATCAAGAAAGTCTATGTAGTTTGTGTATGAAGTGAGCTCTGAGTGTTGTCTCACTATTGTTAAAAAGAATCATGTATAACTGAAGATATTGGAGGGGCAAGCAACCTTAATGAGCTATTAGACATACTGTCACACTAAGTGGTTATAGGCTGCTAATTATCAATGGTTATTTCTATAGCTATATTCCTCCAGAACTTTTAATGCATCATGTAAGTTATTCCTCATCTTTTCCAAAAGCTCTTCAGAGGTGATAAGGGGAGCCTTTGGAGTTCAGCTTTCACAAAAGTGTCCGCTCCTAAGCAGCAGGTTTGAAAACACTGGCAAAGAACTGCTCTTCAGTGCATTTTCCTGTTAAATAAATGGTCTGACTGGAAATAAATGTCCCATTTCCAGTTTAACTTGTCTGTTCCTTATTTCAGTCTCAGAAATTATGAGAGAGTATATGGTGTGAGAAACTCTCAAAATACTATTATATCTACTATGGAAAAGCATGCTTTCTTCTTGTTTTACTTTAATTTTCTCTCAGAAAGTAATAAAATATTCTACATCAAATTAGTAGTTTGAGTCACTTGAATCAATGAAAAAGACTGCTCTGTCTATCGTTCAGGAATATTCTTTAGCCACTGACTCCCACCTATACAACTCTTCCCTCCTTACAGGCACCCATACTTTCTTCCCATATCCTCAGTAGTTTTAGTGCAAGCAGAGGCTATTACTAGATATGTCTAACCACGGGGCACATACTGTGATCCCACTGAGAAAACACTCCCTGATCAGTGAGTGTTCAGGTCCAGCAGTTCATTAGCCTGTGTCTCACTTCTCAAGGTTTGGAGTCAGAAGAACTGAGCAGCTGTTAGCCACAGATGTGTAAATCTGTGGGAAACTCAGGCTGGAATGTCTACTTGCTGCATTTCCAAATGTAGTCCTATGAGCAATAGGAAAAGTGAAATGCAGAGCAGTCCCTCTCTGAGACCAAAGCCAAAAGTCCCATTGACTACCCAGAAGAACATCTTTTTGAGAGAGTGACAGACTATCCTTCAGCAAAAAATCCTTCTCTGCGAAATTAAAAGAAAAAAGAAGCTTTGGAGGTTTCAGATCAAATGAAAGAACACCATACAAAGAAGTTTCTGAGTCAGAAGGGTCAGTGAACCTGTATTCTGCAGCTCTTCTTTAATTCTGTACTTTGAAAAGCTCTTCAGGTCATGCACATGCAAAACTGGTCACACACAGTTCCACGTTACACACAGAATGAGGAAAGAAGTATTTTCAGATGGCTACAAACCTCACTGTCATCGTTCAGTAGATGCTATCTCTTAACTGGAAAATGTAGTCTGCACTGGTGGATAAGCCAACGTTTAAAAGTTCTTAAAATGATTGTTGTAAACCACTGAAGCGAAACTTTCTTCTTTATAGGAAAGCACTCTTTCATGAATGGTTTGTGATTCAGTGCTCAGGAAGCTCATATGCGAAACTACATCACCTAATTCGCTACCACAAAGTAGGAAACGGGAAAACAGAAAACAGTTTTAAAATCAGTGACAATGTTAAAAAAAGTATTTATCTGGGGGAAAAGGAGCACTGTTGTACAACTGTTTATTGAATTTGTTGTTTATCCTTTGAGCAGTGCTGACAATTAAAACAAATGTATCATGGATATTAAAGAAAATGAGGATCAAAATTGGGATAGTTCTAATGAAGTTAATGGTTCTGGGTCAGTTACAACTATAAAAAATTTTATCTTTAAATTTTCAACCAATTTCACCACATTTTAGAACTTTAATTATACAAGATAATCTTTGTCAAACTGACTACATAATGATTCAGACCTCAAGTATTATAATTTTCCCCCTGTGCTGTAATATGGTTTATTGGTTTAGGATCATAGAATCATTTAGTTTGGAAAAGACATCTAAAATCATCAAGTCCAATCAGATAACCCTTAACCAAGTAAACCCTTGCATATCTTCCTGCTGAATTAAATTATTTATCATCAAATTCTGTTTAAAAATTTCAAAAATGTAATTTGGGGAGGAGCTTCATTTCTCTAATTCAGTTTAGCAGGACTGTGTGAATGTATAGTCACAAATTCACATGCATTAATTCTATGAGATACTGCATTGTTATTTTATCTGATATCATTCTCTCATCAAGACATACTATTTCATTAAAGAGCACTTTTCAGGAGGCATCTTAGCCAGTGCAGGGTATTTTCCACTGATGATATTCTATAAACAATACAATTAAGTTGATTTTTTATCTCCACTTATGATAGGTTAAGTACATTCAGGCTTGAAGATTTTTCTTGGTCAGACATTTTGTCCAACCTGTAGTTCACATATGGGCCTTTTCTCTCTAGTGTCTTCAAATACTCAGTTCTTTTTTTAAAAGAGAGACAAAACTGAAATTAGTTTTTCCACATAGTTTTTACCAATGTTGTATTCATAAATAAATTTAACTTCACTCATTTTGTATTCACTGCAGTGGGCTTCATTTTGAGTTGATTTTTAGTAAGTTCATGTGTTCATGGATAACCTCTAAAGTGACTGTCCAAGGATCAACCTTTCAGAGTCTGTGACAAACCCATGTGCCTCACCAAAGCTTAGGTAGAGTGATCTGACTTCCATTTTCCCCAAGTCAAGAAGGTCTTTGCCTTTGCAAATTGCAAGGACTCCCAGCTTCTATTTAAATCACAAATCAGCAATAGAATCTCACTTTTTTTAAAAAAGAATGATTTCCAAACACTGTATCTCACTGGGCAAAAGATTAGACAAACTTGCTCACAGTGAGCAGGGCTGAAACTGTCACAAAAACAATATAACGTTGTATGCAGTTAGGATACATGGATTTTCATAAAAGTAGTACCCTTTCCCCATAAGATCTACCTGTTCCTGTCAGTAAAGTTTGATAAAGAGGGCCTGGAAATTCTGTCTTTGAGAAATCAAGATAGCCCAATGCCAGGTAAGGAGTGCAGATACTGAGTGGAAACTAGTTCTAGTTTTGCACTTGGGACCTGACTGCTTCTAGGCGGCACACAGACACTTTCCCATTCCGTCTGTAGGTATGTAGGAATCAGATCTGGGAGCCTCTGTGCTGTCTAATCTGCATATAGAGACAGAGTTTCTTAAACCTTAGTCCTCTTCAAAGTATTCCCTGATGTAGCCTCCTAATCTAACACAAAGGCCTGCCCTCTTTATTTTAACATTTCTTTTGCAATTTTCATATGAACTGAATACACTTTAAAATTGTTCATATTTTATTATGTTCTTGTTTTGTCCTCATTATAGTGGATAGTTCCTTCCACTAAATCATATATAATCCACACACTTCATCGGGAGATACATATTTCAAAAACAGATGCCTACATATAATTTCCTAAATTTCCATCATGTTTCCGATCAATTTTACTGATTTTTGAAATGTTCTAGACAGAAATATCTACCGAGCACAAATGTACACACAATATATACATACACACAGACATGCATGCTTAATTTCATGTATGCATATATGCGTATGTTATTTAAGTTGTTAAGTTAGAAGGTAAAAATTTAGGCATACTAAATGTTTAGTGAGAAAGAAAAATCATTAATTATAACAACATTGTGCATAATTCTAACCATAATCAATTTATTGAGAAAAGAATCCATATCAGCTTTGATGCCCATTCTATGCAAGAGCTAATCTTTCAGAATTGTGTTTGCATTCAGCAAACAGCAAGCGTGAGTTAAAGCCAGAGCCCCAAACTATAGTAGAATCAAAAACATTGTCAAATTTATGCAATCCACCTAAAGATATATTGCTCAAGACAGGCAGGAAGGTTTCTGTGTGATATCACCTGCTTAGCAAATAAAAAAGCAGATCAACTAAAGGATTAATTAATTAAATTTTTCACTTTATTCCTAGCATATTGTGATATTGTAAACAGTATCCACAGGATCTGACTTCCAAAGAGGAGACACATAACACTGGTGCCATAGGGATTTCTGAGTTCAATTAGCATTTGAATATTTGAATAACTCCAGAGGTAATAGCCCCTGAACACAAGATGCAAAAGCCTTTTATAAACTCAATTAATAAAAGGAATGGTAAAACTCCATTCTGGAAATACAACAGAAACAATCCCATGTCTAAGGTGCAATTAATTGTTCTAAAAGAAGGAATGCAGGCAGCTTATCAGAATAACATCAAAGAGAGTAATTCCAATTGGTATAATGGGGGGAGTAAAGAGGCAGGGTTAGGGCCAGCCAAGCATAAAGATAAAAACCAGGAATCTCCAGAAAGCACCTATCCAGCGATTAGAAAAATCAACAAATTCACAGGTAGAGTCTCAGCAGCTGTAACATGTACAGTAACACCACTCTCAGAAAGGTGATTCTGATTGATTGTTGCCAATGGTAGTAATTTTGTGGCCATCCTGCATCCCCTTTCTGTTTGCCAGCACCTGACCCAGGTTATAAGGCAGAAAAAGAGAAGTTCAGGTGGTTTCTTCAGTGGAAGTAGTCAGAGGCCTGTTGGGGTTAAACTCAGCAACAGCATTATTTTGCCAACTTTTTTATCCTGTGTTGAAACCAAATTTAGTGTATTGCCTTCTATGAAGCTCTGCATGCATATGTTAAAAGCAGAGGTCAAATCCAAGTTCTGATCAATGAGTCAGGTTAGGTAATCCCTACCCTATGTCTCAATATGTTTCAAATATTTTAAAATAGATGTTAGAGAAAATTGAGTTAACATTAATATTTCAAGCATCCAACAGCAAGCATAGGTTTATGTACTGATTCATGTGTTTGACAAGAGATCAACTCCTGGTGAACATGATATCAAGGAAGGAGTATGTATGAATAGTTTCCATTGTATTTGTTACCTCTATCTTTCTTATCTGTATCCAGCAGTTCTATCTAGATAGCAGGATCTATCTCTGACTGCAGAGATAAAAGTCTGAGATGCAGGTGCTTGTGTAAATTCAATATGAAAGAGATGCATTCCCAATGTGTCCTGTAAATTATATGGGCCACATGTTCTTTTTGTGCCTTAGCAGAACGAACAAAATTCACTGCAGTGGATCTCTCCTTTGCTTGTCAATTTGCTGATGATAACACATTTATGAAGGTACACTATGGCATGGAGGTAAAACTGTGTGATAAAATGTTAAAGTTATTTTGAATCAGGTGATCCATTACAAAGACGTATATTTCACGTGATGTTGGGAATAGGTTGTCCTCTTACCTCTTCTAAGTATGGTACAAAATAAAAGTTACCTTGAAAAAAAGCTCTAATAAATTCTGTCTGAAAACACTTCTCAATTTCAAAAAATACATTTTAATTTTTTTCTTAATGTGAAAACTGGCACACGTAAGTACAAATATAGGAAAGTGTAAATGAAACAGCTCTGCTTGTTATGTAAAAAGGACCAATTTTAGCTCCTTGGTTTTTCTGGATCTATTTGAATAAAGGACAGATGTGATGACTTTTAACCAAGAATTTTATTTGCTTGTAACCGAAACTTTTTAAACTGAAAATCAGGAAAGCTTTTTTGCAGCTTCAGGTAAGTGAGATTATCCAGAGTAGAATTCTAGTAAATTGTAGATAAATCAAGGAGTCGCTAAGCTCAGTTTCCCATATATTTTCCCTGTTTCTCTTCAAATGGATGTTGCTAAGTTCCTCACTTGTGTTTGTGTGTGTCTATGTGTTCAACCATATAATTTTGTTATTTTGAAGGAAGGGAAACAGGGCTTTTCAGATTCAGGAGAAGTTGGATAAATGTTACTTTTTTTGAGTGCAACGTCTGAATTCATCTGTCTGCTACCTCTTCAAAACCTGGCCACATATTGACTTAACTGAACAGCAGTATTTGTACTACATGCATCATACTGTGCCAAGTAAGTCACCAAGGCACTCAGTACAAGTTTTGCTGTCCACACATCTGTTGTTTGCCATAGCAAGTTTGACATTAACACATCCAGGAGTCCTCAGTGGAGCTGTGTAGCAGATTGTGCCATACTGAGAACACAAAGGAATGTCAGGTGATTGGTAAGTCTTTAACACCTTTTTCAAAATACAGACTGTGTTGGGGAGTGTGTGTAAAAGTTCCCTAAGGATTTCCAGTTTAGAAATTGATTGTAATCATAATTACAGGAATTTCACATGAATATGGCTCCATTTGGTTTGAAGGAATGACTCATCACTGTGAGTGCTGTAAAGAACAGAGCTCAAAGAGAGTCAAGTGATTATGGCGGAACAGTTCTGAAGGGATGAATTTGAAGAAGTTGTGCGTACTAAGCCAGATAAGAAACAAATGTCAAATAAAAACTTGTAAAAGCTGGAACAAGCTTCTGTCATTTGGGCTGATAGGGGTTTATTTAACCTCAATACCTGCTGAGAGCACAGCAGATCCAGACTCTGGCTTAGGTTCAGCAGATGACACTGATTGTAAAAACATACAACAAAAAGACAGAGGTTAAATCCTCTTATAAATGTAAAACACATACCCATAAGACTGACATATGGAAAAATTGACAAAGGATTTCATTATTATAACTGATCAATCTCTGTTTAAATAAGATGAAGATAAATTTCAATTTTATATCAATTACTTTTTAAAAAATACTTTCCAAAAATTTTATGAAAACTGGGAAAGAAAAATTTAGAGCAAACATCCTCATTGGTTTTCGTCTGACTAAACTGCTCTTTCCTCATACCTTGGCACCAGGTGTACATTAATCTTAACAGAATATGATACTTCTCTCAAATAGTAGAAAAAAATATTTTAGGCATAATTTCCAATTTTGATAACACAATTTTCTGCTTGGGAACCATTTTCCTTTGTATCCTCCAGTTACTTTAAAAGACAGATTTGCATCCTCTGATTTCTTCTGTCCCATCAGCAGAGACATACTTTCGTAAATTTCTGTAATGGTCACACAAAGTAGAGGAATTTTGTAGGCAGATTACATAGTGTCAGGATAGCATTCATATACATGAGTATTTGTGATGAAATATGGACATGAGGCCACTGCACCCCCCAACACTCTGCTCAAGCCTTATTAATAGCCTGGTATGGAAACCCTCAGCAGAGGTTCCCTGGTATGTCCTCAAGACATAATTTCGCCCTTCACTTTGATTATGATCAAGATGTTTAATTCAATACTGGAATATTAGATGAAGAATTTCTTCTTGAAGCAGTGGGGATAGATGTCTGTTGTCCCAAGGACATACCTCTGAGTCATTCTGCTTTTCATTTTGGAAATATTGTTTTTCCTGCTACTAAATAAATACAGAGTGCCTAGTATTTCCCTTAATATGAGAAGACTTCTTGGTATCTTGGGTTGTTATCTTTTATTGATTTTTAATCTGGAAAATAGATTGATCCTTCCTTAAAGTGGCATGACCCCATCCAGATGAGAAAAAAGAGGGTTTTAAAATTATTAAATCACAAAGGTGACACATCTGCTGGAATGTGAATCTATTCACATGTTCTTTGTGGTTAATGGCAACCTATAAGTAGAGTTTTAGAAACCATTTGCAGAACAGTAAAAAGAAAATGGAGTAATTTGTATTAGCATTCCAGATACGGTATGCTACATTGTGATACATAGGATTCTTAGGTAAGACTGAGAAATAGTGCTTAAGTGCTGAAACAATGACTCTGTGAGATTAATAGCCAATTTTGAATGTTGAGAGAGCTATCTCTACTTTTACTATTGATTAAAAAAATTCCCATAATTCTTTGCAGTATAAAGGTAACTGCACATCACAGAAAAAGTATCAGAAGTGCTCTATCTGCACCAAGAGGAGCCCAGGTACAGTGCAGGATGCCAGGATTCCTGCTGTGCCTCTATACTTAGTATGCACAAAATTTCTTCTACTGGTAGGAAGTGGAAGCTTTGCTTGCAAAGATGTTGTGAGGTCAGTTTGAAAACAGATCCAAAAAAGAATGTTATTGGAGTGCATTCTGTGTACATATGCACTGTTCACGGATATTTTTGATGCCTCTTCTAAGCAGATGTGTCCAGATGGGAGTACTTGATTTCTGAGCTTTCAGGATCTGTCACAGCAGCCTGCATGTAAGGATCTACCCAGGTGCCTCCAGCTCCAATCGGCTTTATTTTCTAAAAGTTAGAACCACAATACCATACTTTGATCTCAAGTACTATTTAATGTTGTAGTTATTGGATTACATATGGAGGGTTCAAATGGGGGCTGGGTAAGATATTCAAGTGCTAATTTTTTTTTTCCACTTACTTGCTTCCCATAGGAACTTGTTTTCTTCCAAATCTGTATTACGAAATCTGGGTTTGGCTTGTGTAGGCCCCTATGAAATAGTTTTACATATATGATTCTTTCAATTTTTGCTTACCGCTTATACTCCTGATATGCAGGCTCAAGACTTATTTTTTCGTAATAAACTCTTTGCACAATGTTTCTTGGACTCAAAATGCTAACAAGAAATGTCATAAAGCACCTGAGGGTAAACACCCAAAAATTCTTGCCAATAAAAGCTGCAGTAAATCTATAGGCATCACCTCTAGTAAGCTGCAGTTTCTGGTGTAAAAAGTCATAAATTCTTATTAATGTAGATAAAAAATGTATCAAGACATCAACAGATTGACAGAAAAATTTAAGACTGACATTTAAGAGTGATGTTACTAAATGTCTTTTAATCTGTAACTCTATCAAGAATGGTCAATAAGGGAAATGAGAATATTATTTGAAAATAAAATTTAGCTATTATCTTCAATTGAAATATTGTAACGTGATAGAGTTAAGTGTAATGCATTTATCTATATATAAGATAAATTCATATATCTGTTGGAATGTGCAAAAGTGTCCTGTGTATGACTTGTGGATAGACACAAAGGTCACACATTGAACAGTGGGAACGTTAGTCATACCAAATTAACAATAGTGTTTTAAAATGGATTAATTTCCTTTATTCATACTTTAACCCATATTTAATAAGCTTTTAAAACAATGTGTCTCAGTGATCTGTTAGACTGGCAAGTGATTGCAAAGATTATCTTATATTAGAACGTTCTGATCAGGATCTCTAACCGAGCCATAATCAAGAGCTAATTGTGTTCTACAGAGATTTGAATTAAAAGAAAACAATATAAATAAAAATAAAATCTTAAGGTATCCAGTAAAATTCTCTTACATAATTTCTCTGCCACCAAAGAGCCCAACTCAGAACCCAAGGGCTCTGAAGACAATATTTTTAAAGGTGTTAGACACTTTCAAATAATGACCTTTAAAAAGATTTATCAATCTAAAGTATCCATGTCCTCACAGACTTAATTAGACACCACTATCCAGCATGAGACTTTCACACAGTTTAACAATATGGAGGCATATAAAAATAGTTTCTTAATCACATAGAAATGAAAATAAGAAAGATGAGTAAGTGGGTTGTAGCATCAACTTGCATTTCAGGGAAACTATGTTTCAATCTCTCTTCTGTCATATGTTTCCTTTAAGGGCTAGAACCATGACAGCACTTAAATTGAAATTTTTAACATTTACATGGCTGGTCCTCAGACTGGAAGGCATTGCAGTTTCTAGTCATCCCTTTTATATTATTTTTAAAAGTTCAGGAGTAGTTGTATGAATTTTTTTTCAGTGTAATAATAAAATTAAAGAAAGAAAATTAGAATTCTTTTTCATTCCCTTCTATACTGAAAAATGATGCTGTTTCAAGAAATGTAAAAAGTAGTCCTTCCATTTATAAGTCTTATTTATAAGGGAGAAATAGTTCACATGAGAAGCTAATAGAGTTCTTGCAGTTGTTTTTTTTTTCACTCCAGTCACTAGATGTCCAATTTAAGATCAACCCTCCCCATCTTTTATCTTCAGTATAACACTGGCCACGAGAAGAGGCTGTACATATGGCTAGGGAAAGGGAATTTTTGTTGAAGAGGCATATAAACTCTAAATTATGGAGAAAAGGCAAGAGAAGGATGCAGTGCTTCCTGGCTGATGTTGCTTCTAAGTGTGCATTAGTGTCCAGGGAATTGAAGACAGAGCAATGTCTTGAAGACAACTATAAAGCAGCAAGACAAAGCTATAGAGCAGAGTAGATCTTCTAAAAAGAGATGCTGTTGATTTTGAACTTCCCTTTCAAGTGCTGGTTGCTTTCTGAGTCCATATGAAAGAAGGCATGACTAAGCAAATGTGATCAATTAAAAAAAATAGAAAGGGATTTTTTATTGCTGTTCTTTATGCTTTACTTTTGACAAGTGTACTAACAAAATTGAAAAAAATATGCTAAATTCAGATTTCCTTTTATGTGGAAAACCCACACTTCCTGACATGAATTTTGCACTTGCATTTTCTTCCAAAGAAGTGAGTATCTCTAAACTGGGTTGACATTTATGAAAAAATCAATACACCATGAAAGAGAATTCTCAAAATTTCCCCACCCAAAATTTATGAAACAGCACAGCTGGGTTTCTCTCTCAGCAAGGCCATCGGTTTTCATTCCATAAGAACACTGAAATCCTTGCTAATTTCCTTCCTTATGTCTCCTTTATAAATTGGGAAGTGCTTCTAACTATGGTAGTCAATGAGTATGAACACTTCTTGTAAGGAGATTACACATAAAATGTTGGCCTTTTTTCTGCTTTTTTTTTTGTTTGTTTCAGATAATCAAAATAAAGTTGCTAAACAATATTGTTTAGAATTTAATATACTTTCACTATTCACTTCCATGTACTCAAGGGAAAGCTGAGTGATGATTTAATGTGATTTGACTTTGCCTCATGAGAAATGTCCACAATGATATCGCTCCCAAAAAGGGGAGGGAGGAAAGTGCAAAAAGTAAGGCTTAGAAGTCATCCTCTGCTCTTTCAGCCACCAGTTCATGGGAAATACATAGGAATGATTATGTAATATGAAATGATTATGATTAGAGGAATAATATACGTGTTCTTGCCTTTTAATCACATCGCCTTGGCTAATCAGTTTAGTCTGGACATTTTTACACTGCAGAACTTGTCTCTCCCCTTTGCTGTATATCACTAATAATCTCTTGATTCTTACATAACTTCAGCAGAATTTTTTAAATATCTTTTCTCATGTCTAACCCATGAGAAAACAGAATCCTGTAATGTGTGGCTAGACATGCCACAAAAGTTATTAAACTCCTGTGAAGAAGCATAAAATATAGGTCAAATGTAAAAGTTGAAATTCAGAAGGGAAATTGAATATATTTTCATTGCCTATTTGTATGGCTGTATTAATTCTGTAAAGTGCTCAGATAAAACCTGTAACTGTGACCAGTTAAATAAAACTGAGCTCAGAATGCTCAGACGACTTATTATTTCATTGAAATTTCTAACATATAAAGATCAAACTCTGAATTTCAGGATAAAACAAATACGGGATAGATAATACTGATTGTTTTGCAGATACAAGCAGGAAGTGAGCATTTATGGCTTCTTATCTCTTTAAACCTTTTCAGTGTTTGTGGAACAGTTGAGTCAATAAGAAAAGGGGAGAAGGTTTTTCGACTGCTGCTTTGGACTAACCAAATAACTTTTTACTTTAGTACACTTGGGTGCCATGTTTATTAGAAGTAATTTACCTGTGGCTGCTGTCCTCCAGTGACACTTCCATAGTGACAAATGCTTTGTTCCTGAAAGCCTTAGTCTTTCAGTTTACTTGATTATCTTCAATGGGTAAAGATAGAAGAATAAGATAAATCAATTTTCACTATTAGTGTCTTTGTGAAGATTAAATATCTACTAAATATATTTATATTATCACAGATACTTTTTAAATGTTCTGATGACTCTACCCTGAAATGGAATTGGAGGGGTTTTTTCTTATCAAACAGGAACTGAAGATCTGTGGGGGGAAAAAAAAAAAGGAAGAGGCAACTTAGCAAGACTACATTTTGCTAGAAAGTGGGTAGGATGGTAGGGTATAATGACAGCAACAGAGGGCCATATACTGCCACTGCCTCTGTATGAACTGTTTTTCCATAGTGAAACGCCTCATATCCATCCATAAAACTTATTTCTCTACTTGCTCGGTGCCCAATTCTGTTTTAATTCATTCACTTTGGAAGTGACATAACAGCCCTCCAGAACAGTTCATTCTGCTCTGAGTCTCAGGCAGATTATTCCACTGCAAGCAATCCCTCCCTGACTGTTCTGCATTGAGCTGCTTTGCATTTCATTCAGCCTGTCTGAGTACCTGCCTCTGCAGCTTTGCAGTCATCTTGATTACATGACACTTTAAAAGCTCTAACAGACAGGATCCCTTTGTAGAAAATCACATACCTTTGAAAAAACAGCCATATTTATTTCCATTTTTAGGCTGTAAAATTCCTTTCCTTCTCATATTTTTAACTCAGCTGTTCTAATTGTGACGTTATTCTTTCCTCTTTCCTTCTTAACCCTTCTTTTTAACCTTTGTGAAAGCTGGGATGTATTCTTACATCTCCAGGAGCTGAATCTTTAAATTAGATATCAAGTATGACAGGACTCATGATATAATCACAAGGGTGAAAAGCACCATGAAATGCAAGACAGTATGTACTTCAGTCACCAGAGCAAACTAAAGTCATGTTCACCTCAAGGTATTGAAGCAGATCTGCAATATGATGCAAGGCCTAAAGAAACCCTAACAATAAGAACTAATCAATCACTTGCTGGAAGATGCTGAATTTTACCAAATTTTTATACTTACATTTTTACATTCTTACATAATTAGTGTGAATGACTACTTTTCTAAAATGAATGAAAGATCTGTGTACATTAAAGCACAGTCAGGATGATTTTCTCTTTTCTCTGTCTCTCTTTTTAATTTTCAGGTTATACATAC
>VWZV01001799.1:128454-150890 GCA_013397155.1 Irena cyanogastra
TCCCATGACATCTAATTTTTTTATATTCTGAAGACACCAATGAGAACAGATGAGCTTTTTTTAGAACTCCAGATGGACTTCAATGGAGATATCTACTTGGATGTCAAAAAAGTACATTTTTTATTTTAATTTTGCCAAATTATTTGCTCTGATTTTCCTTTATTCTTGGCTTGTTCTGGCCCCATAGGCCGAAAAAGATGACAAAAATATTTTGTTTTTCCTTAAGTATGTTTAGAAAAAAATGCCTAAATATTCCAGCAAATTTCCTACAAGATTCCATATATTTGATGTGATTATATTTTTTAAATGTTTCAGATTGTCAGTGATATTGCTTCAGTGGTTATTGTTCTGAAGGATGGCTTACTGCACTATACTCTTTGACTGGAAGACAGAGCTATCATTAAAATCAGAGACCACCAAAATTCTAGGGCAAAGACCTGTTTTGTGATCAGGGCAGTTGTAAGTTACTCAGCATCCTGTGGAGTTCTCCTGTATCAGTGGTTTGACATGCTACATTTATTCATCCATAAAAAAATTAATCACAGTGAAAAAATGAAAACATAAGATCTCTTTCCTGCTAAGAATTTAAAAAAGTTCTCATGGCAGTGTCTAAACAGATTAAAGAGTTGTCTAAACATACTTTGAAAGCCAATAACACCAAGAAACTAAGCTGCTTTTTCTTTTGAAAAAAGAAATCCATGCCTCTTTTTTATACGATTAACCAGAATAAAAAATGAAAAGGCCAAGAGTGTAAATAGTGTTGTAAGACTATATCTTGCAATTATACGTGCTTTGAATTTTAGTATGTCTATTGAGATTGCTTTAAAATTTGCATGAA
This sequence comes from Irena cyanogastra, assembly GCA_013397155.1. Classification (NCBI taxonomy): domain Eukaryota; kingdom Metazoa; phylum Chordata; class Aves; order Passeriformes; family Irenidae; genus Irena; species Irena cyanogastra. Next base: position 129,293 of record VWZV01001799.1, read on the forward strand.
GGATCAAAAATAATGAATCAACTGTCCAAAATAAGTCTTTTAGTTATACATATTTTTAATTTTACACATGGTATTATTTTCATTTGATTACTTTCTTCTAGAATTGTCAAAGTCCTTTTAAAATTTCTCTTTACAATCAGGAGGTCCACAACGTGATGCTAAACAGAAAGATGTATTTGTTTTATCAGGTGCCCAGAAATTAAGGTATTAAGAGGATACAAGGAAGAGAATGAAGTGGAAATAAATAATAATTACAGTAATTTATATATCTTATAGCTTCAAATGGAGATGTACAGAATATCTTGATTGCAAGTTTATCTTTTTTCTCATCAAGGATTGATATTCATATTTAACCCTCAACAACGTATGCTAGTGGTTCATGCGTTTTGCAAATATTTATCTACAGAAGGGATACTGTATATTGAAACTTTTCTTAAAATCATATGTAATATTTAAAACATTCATTATCCACCAGAAAAAATATGACCAATTAATGATTGTTTTCTCTAGTGCCTCAAAAGTAATTTTGGGTAAATGATTAAAGTATTACCTCTAATTTTGTACTTTTGGGATATTTGAGGTATTTTCTTGGTGTTCTTCCTTCTGCAACTCTTTTTCTTTTTGCTGTTTTCCATAGTTCTTTTTTGCATCCCTTTCTTCTGCCTCTACATTTTATTATTTTTCCTTGGTTTGTCTTTGTGCCTTCATTTCTCCTCAGCTCGAATTACTTCCTTCTCAACAGAGTACTATCCAGTAGTTTCTGGTCCAAGTTTTTTTCTCCCACTCCCCCCCACTCCCATCAGAGGATGATTCACTGAGGATCACCTTTGTTGTAGTTCCATTACTGCCCACAGATGCTTTCCCCTGTTCTTATTTCTTTCCTACACACAAGCACATGTTCTGCCTGCAGTCACTGTGTTTTACGGTCAAACTACTTCACTACAGTTACCAAATCCTTTATTTTCCTCCAATATGAAGAAACAAAAGGCCACCCAACAGTTTTTGGTCGGTGTTTTTTTGTTTTTTGGTTTTGTTGTTGTTGTGTTGCTTACCTAGTTCCCAAAGAAAATAAATTGGTTCCCAATACACTAGCTGTTCTAAGGATTTAAGAATTGCTGGCTGGAAGTTTGCATTCCTGTTCTGCTGAGTACTGAACAATCTGGCATCAGCCAAATCTGTCACCTAAGAAACACAACTTCTGTTCATCTGTTTTGAACTACTTAAATCCAAACTCTCTCTCTCCCCTCCAAATTGTTATTTGGTGGCATTTATCATTAGTTGGTGCTTTGGGGAAAATTGTCAAGAAGTTTTCAAATCTGTTCATTATTCTGTTTCATGTTTTGTGATATTGGGAACCTGACTATTTTATTTTTATCAATAAGGTAATGAAGGTTGAAATAGACTGAGAGACATCTGTCTGGTGACTCATTCTGCTTTGTCATATTGAAGTTGCATATTAGATGCTAGAGTTTAATGAGATTGTGGCAGTTTCATTAGGAGGATGGGAATGGAAAAAGGTTGCAAGCTTAGCACAAGAAATATTAATTAATACTGGGTTGTCCATGATTTTTTCAACCTGTACATGCAAAAACGGAAAAAATAGTCTCCAAAAAAGTTTAATGACTGAGAAAAAATATTTGTGAAGTCATGAGAAGCTGCATGTTCTTTCATTCTGACTTTGAATTGCTTCATAAGCATAAAAAATTATTTCTACAAAAAGAAATGTAGTTTCTTTTTTCAATGCCCAAGATCCATGCACTAGCTACTTTATAGCATAATTCTCATTGATTAGACTGGAGAGTGAAGAACAGAGATCATAAGCTAAAGAATAGCAATAATGATTTTAACATTCCTGTTTTTTCCTTACTAGCAAAGTTTGAAAACCATAAATGTACCTGTGTTACCAGTGTTCTCAATATGAAACATATTTGTCTCAGGGAAAAAAACAAAAAGTGTTCAGATTTTTTCTAAAGAAATGCTGCATTTCATTATCAGCGCATTTTTATCATTGTTATTTTACTGATTATTTTGCCAAGGCCTGCTTTCTCATTTCTATAATTTCATTTATTTGTTTTAAGAAGTGTCCGAAATAATTGTTACCTCCTATGCTTCCCTCCTATTGGGCATGGAGCTCATTATTTAAATAATAAAGTATATCTTTTGTGAGAAGGCAGTTTGCTTTGGCTTTGTAAAATCTGAGTTCAAATTGTTTCCAATCTGCAATGAAAGTAAATAGGATAGAAAAGGGAAGAAAGGCTGAATCCTGGCTTTAAACAGTGAATGCTTGTGGTTCAGATTCTTACCTTTTTTTTAAATTCCATTTTTATTCATCATGTGACCTCAGCATCACTAATAATTAACAAAACCTGTAACTGACTGTTTGTCATACATACTGACTGATCTTGCTGTGACTATGTGCATATAATTCTTTTACCAATAACTTTTACTTTGGTTATATTGTAGGCACGTCTAAACAAACTTCTTCACTTTAAATGAATTGAACTGCAAATGAGCCAATTAATTTCTGAGAAATTAGCTAGCAAAGGTCATTTAAAAGAAAATGAAAACCAAACACAAGCCTTGGGATGCAGAGCCCTGAATTTTGTTGATTTGTGTTCTGCTTATAAATCATACCCTTAATTTTTTTATAGTGTAAAAAAGACAATCCCCAAAACCTGTCACTTTAAAATTTTCATCAGATATATCTGTGATGTAAACCCCTTGCCCTGAGCCAAAGCAGGAATAAATATATAAAATATAACTGAAAATGCCTTTATGATGCCATCATCCAAGAATTGAAATATGTGCTTGTTAAAACCCAGACTCTGAAAATATCCCTTTTTATATGCAACTTTCAGGATGTAGTGATTAAAAATCTTGTTATTTCAGTGCCACTGAAAAGAAGATAGTGTGATCCTGGCTTCCGTGTATAGCTCTGCACATTCTATAATGTTCTGACATCTCTCTCATGACTACATTTTGTGTCTAAAAAAAATAATGTACCTTAGCTGATACTAATCTCATGTGACAATACAAATCAGTGAGGAGCATAGGTGTCTGAAGCACAGTAGAAAATGAAAATGTTTCATGTTAAGGATTCCAAAAAAGCTGCTTTCATTCAGTTCTATTCCTAGTCCCTGTCAGAATCATGATATCCTCAAATCTTTGCACACCCAGATGTACGGCCTCAACAATAGCTTTCTGTGGCTGTACTTACATGAAGCATTTTCATGTATTGAATAATGTCTTTAAAATGTAGAATGGAATAATAAACCATTCATCTTTGCTTTGTTTTCCACTCTAACTTGTTAAAGTGATCCCGGCACACTAGGGCTTTTCTTAGCCCTAAATGGAAGTTGTCATATACACAGCATAATACAGATAACAGATGTCAAATTTTAGTGAAAATAACTTTAAACATTTAGAAAAACACAAATATTTTCTCAGCTATTTAGCCCACAAATATGAGAAACAACAACAAACTTTTGGTGATTTATGTCTTCATGGACCTATTGCTGGGCATACAAGTCCAATTTTGAACTCAGTTATGTTCAAGTTGAAAAGGAAGAAATAACTCCAGGTATTACTGATATTTCTCCAGAATTAAAGCACTACTACTGAAAAATTAGTTTAGCCTGCAGCTGCTTTCTACCTTGAAGTAAGGATGTTCAACTACTAATGATGTTTCTGTATGAATTATCTTTTTATTTAGCCATGTAAGTTTATTTTATAGAATAATTATCAATGTGACACACAGTTTTCTCCAGTGAAAGACCTATCTTTCTAGCAAGACTGTTTTTCATCACTTTCCAATCTCTGCATTACAGCTACTCTTGCATTTAACAGAAGAAGGAGTGAATTTGTTTCTGACCCTCAAACATTTATTTCTTCATGCTGGTGTCTTCTAAATGGAAGACAGGAAAGCAACAGGAACAGAGCAGCAATCAACCTGAGAAGCATGTACAATCACTTGAAGTGTCTGAACCCAGACCTAAAATGAAGGGCTGAGACCCATTTTTTCATCAAATATGCCATTTTTGGTTTTTTCTTCTTGGAGTTGAAGCAACATATATAAAACATATTTGTATGAACATTTATCATTGTAAACAGCATTATGTATCAAAAACATTGCCTGCTTTACCTACATGGAAAAGCTTTGTTTTCCTTTTCACAAAGAGAATGAAAAATGGACAGGAAACTGAAAAGAGTTCAGCAACAACAGTGCTGAAGGATACCTGTGTTACCAAGGTGATCACTCTTACAGACTCATGCCCAGCCCATCAGTAATCAGGAGTTTAACTAGAGAAGTCTCTAGAATCTCTGACTTGGATAGAACAAAGGTTTCATGAAGCTTCTCCTTCTTCACAGACTTTTGCCCAGAACTATATAGCTGAAGTATAAAATTTCCTTCAACATTACAAATTAGATCAATATTACAAGAACATTTTAATGAAGCTAATTCATATACCTGCACTGTTATGTGATAATTTTCACATCAGTGACACTGCTTACAAAAACTTTCAGGAAAGATTTTAACACATGAATCCCTATGATGTATTGTTATAGTAACAGAGGCAAAATATCAGAATGTATGCCCAGACTTCTGTAAGGAGCATGAAGGTATGTGTATTCCAACTCTCACATATTCAAGTTCTTACTCCTTACAGAAGCTTTTCTGCATATTTTTAGTGAAATGGGATTATTCTGAATTAAGTGGTCAAGAAAACAAAATGTGAAGGTCTAGAAGTCCATTTTCTACCCCAAGTAGAATATTTACCTAAAATGATGAAGATCTGCAGGCCAATACCCTGCACAGCCAGCTGATCCTTCTTTGATATGTGGAAGACCAACAGGAGTTTAGACCTGCCAGTACTGCCAGATTTGAAAAGCATCAAGCCTTGCCTTGTTCAAGTGCAATAATTTTAGAGGTCACACTGAAGCACAGACAGATGACTCTTCAACCAATTAAAGTTGAAAAGTGGTATGTTTATCACAGTGCCGACACAAGCAGAATTATTTCCAAAGGCATGTGCAAAAAATCACAGGCTCTGCTCTCTATTTACCTAAAAAAGTCTTACATATTCATATAATTCCCAAAACATCTAATAATACTCATTACCTAACACCACCCACCCCTGCTTAGTATTAAAATACATTATAATTGAAAAAGTCCCTTCACACTTGCGCAGTCCTTCACTTCAAATGGGTCAGTGGGTTCTGAAATGGGTCGGTTGTTTTTCTGAGGTCGAAGTGACGCTTCGTGTTTGCATTGTTGGCAGGCTTTGAACCCCTTGGCTATAGCTCAAGTTTCAGGACCCAGGTGCAGGCCAAGACCCTCTTTTTCACAATTAGATCTGCATCCCATCCTGCTTCTTCAAACATAGTAAAGACAAACATTTATGTCTTTATAAAGTGATTTATATCTTAGCCTTAACTATTCCATCTGCTAATAATTAACTATTTCCCATTACTTCTACTCTTCTTGGTATATTCTTAATTGTTTCTATCCCCCCTAACTAAATCTAGCTAAACTTGTAACTCTCGTTTTCTGTAAACACTTGATTCAACACAACTCACATCTTTAGTTGTTAGGGAACGTGCTACTTTTGTCCCTCGAGAGGGGACCTGCACAGCTGCTGACCCCCTTCCCCCCTTTCAGACTGACATTGGCAGCAGCACAGGCTTTGTGCTTCCCCTGCTATCCACACCAGGCATAATTCCCTCATATCGCTCTACTGTTGGTCAAGCCAAGGTGCACACAACTCTTGCATTCTACAGGCATTTGCATGATGAGCCAGTGTCCCTGTCACCCCACTGGAGCCTTGGCATCACTTATGATTCCGTGTTTGCAGTAGATGTTTGTGTGGGCAGGTTGCTACTTGTCTTTTTTGTTGTGTTAATAAACCTTTGTTCTCTAATGTGTTGTCAAGCTGCATCACTTCAGACCATATTTGCTCAATCAGCCCGGTAAAGGCACACCAGCACATACCATAAGGACCTCCAGGATCTTTACATCCTTCTGTACCATTGCTGCTGCAGTCACAAACATATTTGACAAATGATGTTTACCAGATTAAAAAAGACAAATGAAGAGATTTTTGTCAGCTAAGCAAAAAATTGCTGCAATAGTTGAATTGAATTTGCCAAAGCTGCTTCATGGAACTCGCTTCGTAGTGGATTTTGCTAGAAGCTAAGGCATTAGGAGCATAAGTTTCATAGATCATAGGAAAATCATTCTTGTACAGTCAAATCTCACCACAAGAAAGCCAAGAAAAGTGAATGGATTCTTTAAGATATTACAGAATTGCTTGGGTTTTTTTCAGATCAAATCTTTTGCTATCTGAATTGCTGCCTTATATATTCCAGACATACACTGAGAAATCAGTGTTTGTTTTCCTTTTGTTAAGTAGATACCATGTATTTAAAAAAGATAGCATTTGGAAATTGCTTAGTTAACACAAAGAAAAGTGCCATTGTGATGTCATAGAACAAAAAACAGCCCCTCCCTTTTAATTTTTTTGTTTAGGCTTTATTGTAGGATATTTTCTCTCTCTCTCTTTTTTTTTTTTTCTGTTGCTGCTGTTCAGAAATATCTACAGTAGTTTGTCACACACAAATTCAGCTTTGAGGGATTGAAGGTACTTCAGAGAGTTTTTTTCAGACTAGATGTAATTACATTTTTATTAATTCATCTTTCCTTGACAGAAAGATTTAGATGTACTAGATTTTTGATTGTGCTGTAGACTGTGATATAAATTCATGGGATATTAAGAAAGCAGCTGAGAGACAAACCTCACAAAAAAATCAGTCAAAGTAAACCGAGATGAAAAAAGAGAAGGATGAGAAAAAATAATGCAAGAAATCTGATGACTGGGAGACTGAACTCATCTGCTTGTTAAGTCTGAATGATCCTATACAACTGTACTTTGGGAAAGTAAGGAATTACTTCCATTTGATACAGAATTTTTCCCTTTCTTTTCTCTGAAATATGGTGTACCTCAGAGATACACTATTCATTTGTGTATCTGAGTTTTTCAGCTTTGGGCTAGCTGAACAAACCACAAGAGACTGAAAAGAAATCAGTTTTACTTAATGATACAGAATGCCTGGCAATAACTAGAATACCAGATTCATAGAGCAAGTAGTGCAAAAAAATTGAAACAAAGTATTGGTTTTGGTTCACTGGTGAAGCTACACATTAAAATTGCCTTGGTTGCAATTCTTTTGGGTCAAACAGAAGCAACATTTCAGCTTTCCCATAGGAAGAAAAAATTGAAAGAAATTTGCTCTTGAGCATATAAAAGTGAACTAAACGAAAAGATTTTAATTTGTTTTCGAGGAACCTTTTATTTTCAGATAGAAAAAAAGAGTAAAATAAGCTATGTTTTCAGTCTAAATTTTGTCAGCTAAATAAAACAACTAAATAAAACTAAACACATTGCAAATAATAAGGCTAAATAATAACAACCAACTTATGTTTGTTTTGCAAATATGATGTAACTTTCATTTTTCCCCAGGATTATCTTAATTGAAAGAATCTTACTAATGTAACTCAAATTCTTTAACAGTCTTTATTGCCCAAAAATGCATTTGATAGCCAAAAAATGAGTGACAATGAATTTGATAGCCAAAAAATGAGTGACCTGGTGATTGCTATTCATTATCTTCAAAAAAGTGCCTTTAAAATGTACTTATCCAGCAATTAATGGAATTAATTGCAAGACCAAGTACATGGCAGCTTGTAATTGATACTCCTAATCCTCTAAATCTGAATCTATCCAAGTCTCTTGATCAACTAATCGGTTCTTTGCAGTTTGTATTTGTCTCCTCCATTTCTTTTGCCTTTGGATGATACACTCCCTGAGAATGCTTGTTCACTGCCTAACACAAGCTGGCCTTTCCTGGCAGAAGAATCTACCACAAATTCTGTTTATGACTGTTCAGAGGGTAAATAATGGAACAATATCAGTGGCAATGTGCTATGAAGCAAAGGATTCTTCATGGTTTTTAATAATTACTTTTAACTTATAGAAAAGAGGAACTTGCTACAGTCGTGTAACTGCTTTATGTAAAAAGAGAGTTTGGAATTTCCTTGCATTCATGAATGTTACTTTCTTTGGTGGATTGGAAACAAGTGTCCTCTGTCTGTCTAAACATCTTCAATTACTTTGCTGTCAATTATGGACACAGTGGAAGTAAATAGCTTCAGCAAGAAGTTGCTGCAGACTGACAGCATCTTAAATGTCCTGTTTGAAGGACAGAAACATAATAAAATTCTGAATGCTGATTGAAAATCTTAACAGCGTAGATGAAAGCCTAAAAGATCTAAATAAGTAGTTTGGATTTATATGTTTTACTGTTTAATATGAGATGAATTCTTGCCCTTGCCAGACAATGAGTTTACAGAGAGAATCCTAACTGTTAAAGTAATTTCAATAGAAAACAAATGTTTAATTGGATCCTAAATGTTATTCAAAATGCTTGTTTTTATTGCTAGAAGAACGTTGATCTGCACATAGGGTTTAGAATTCCTAATGCTGAAGATCTTATACACTGGACAAAGGTGAAAGAGAAGGAGAAAGGACCTTAATTTTACATCATATAATTTTTGAATACTAATAGTTTTTGTGATGATTGCCAAGTTGGGATTTACTTGAAACTCATCAGCATTTTTATAATGCTGTACTAACCTTGTTTGCTGAGATTGTGTGGCTGACCAAATTAGATATGAAGGTAAAAATTTCTTTGGGGACTGTAGATGTGCTGGAATGGGTACATTTACTGCAGTTTAATGAAAATAATGAATATTCTCTTCTTATAAACAACATCTTCGGATGAGAGCTCCTCGAGAACGTCAGGAAAATGAGCTCTACCAAGCAATTTCTGTATTTTATGCCTCCCAGTACAAATATAAATCTACTTGAGAATAAGACATCTACTACCAGGTTTCTGACTCTCAGAAACTCTGAAGATTTTTGGCTTTGTTGTCGATGATCAGATCAGTTTTGTCCCTCATTAGAGATACAGTTCAAATTTTTATTTAGTCTGTGCATCAATGCATAGCATTTAAATTTTATCATATATTAATTGTAGAATTGTGTATCTTTGGATCTCACAGGAACTAAGTAACAAAAGATCAAACTATCACAGTTTGTAGCTGAAAAGTAGCATCGCATCCAGCACGAAGTTCCACAGAAAAAAATATATATTAGAATGAAAGTATAGCCCTCATCTTTGATAGTTATATCTTGTGACAACACTTAAAGGGTGTGATTCACTGCAGTATTATCACAGTAACTGCTTTTTTTCATCCAGATATTTGGAAATATCTGCCTTTTTATTTTTTTTTTTTTCCCTAGAAAGGGACTTAAATCCTCCTGCCATCTATTCATTATGCAATTACTTCATTGTTACATCATAATGTAACATGTTTAAATGGGGGGAGGGAAAGAAGTCTTTGAAAAAAGATGTTGCTGTAATGCATTTTTGAAAAAAACTACCAAGTAAAACAGACACACATTTATTTTAGCCAAAATACTATCTTTTTCATTTTTAACACATTAGATATCTTATCATTGCCTGAAGTTGGCACTAAAATTCAACAGTGACCACTGGAATTCACAGAAAGTACCTGGAGACAATCTCTGTAAAGAAGATTATTGGTATAAGTGACTAATTACAATCACTAACAGAGATGGAATTCTGACACAGAATTCTGTAAGTATGCGTAGACGAGATTTTTCAGCAAGAACTTCTTTGCAGAGTTTTCCATCTCTTCAAATTTTCCATGCAAAATTGCATTGGCACTGAGGGTCCAGCCACAGCCAGGGAGCATTCACTAGAGTTGATTTAAGAAGACTGCAAAGGTGACTTTTAGACCCTGCTGCATCTCTCCTGCCGTTCTGTCCTGTCTGGCAGCTTTTACCTGTGCTTGTTGCCAGTGTGACAAAAATGTTGTTAAAAGTCAGGGATCACAGTGCATTAGGAGAATCTATGTCCTGCCTGTTCTGAGGATTGGGACAATGCAGAAACAAGTATCTCTAAAACATATTTATGGCAAAAAGTTTTCTTAGACAGCCACTGATGAAATTTAGGGGTTGACTTTTTTGCCACCCCACACCTGCAAAGCATATCTGCTTGCATAGGACAAGCTAAATTGTTAATTCTACTTATCAGTTAGTATCACTTAATCTTCTTTAATTTCTAGAAATGCATTAAAATTACAGTTTAGGCTTCCCTTTTTGTCTATACAGTGTTGCACCTAAATTTCACAGCTGGTCCTCAAAGGAAGATAACTGCACCAGTGCAATAAAATAGCACAACTACAACACAGCTCTCTAGTAACACCTACCTAAGTATTATTGGTGGAGTATAAGATATCAATGGCCAATTCTGCCTACTTGCAGGAAGCAGAGGGACACTTCTGCTGATCAGTGAGGTTTGTTACAGTCTTACATACTCAATCTATAGGCAGCCCCACCAGTGCTGCCAGATATTGTCAACTTTGATGACTCCACATAGAAAAATTTAGTAATCTCTGAACAAGTTTAATTGCTTTTCCCACAGTTTTGTCTTTTTTAAATTATTATTTGAAAATACAGCAATTCAGGGGGCTATATGTGAATTTATACCTTTGCTAACTGCCCATTCCCTGAAGCATGTATTTTCAGACCTTGACAAAATGTGTTTTCATATCCAATTTTTTAATCATTCATTGGGTTATTTTTTTTTTCCGGATGAAAATTTATATTATTAGGAAACATAGTGAGGTACTTAAACTGACTTGCTTGTTTTCAGCCTACAGAAGAGTAGTAAATGATCTATTATGAAAATCTACAAAAAATTCTATGAAATCAGTGTGTTTGAATTCTTTTCTCTCAAACAAAAGATGGGGTAGGTAAGACTGAAAATACTCTCCTCTCTCAAGATCTTGACAGTATATTCAATTCATTAACAGGCAGCTGGTTAAACAACATGAAGATTCTAAAAGTTTTAAGCAGACAAGAACAACCTAAAAGTTTTATATTACAGAGTGGGAATGTATAAACAGTGTCTAGATCATATGTGGTATCTGCAGCTGAGATTATAACCCTGTTGCTGGACCTCAGTGTCTCCTGTGGCTTCATCTCTTTTTCTCTTGGTATGATTCCCCAGTATGCACAAATATTTGTGCTAACTCAAAAGAAAATGTAAGTGAGAGGAAGGGAGGACTCTGTCTATTTATCTATGCTACCATACTTCCTACAGTATCATATTGTTCTTGCTACTGAACAAACATACAGTAAAAGAGACCTTGTCCCACAAAGATAGCAAGTGGATACATCATTGTCACACAAGGAAAATGTAAAAACTCATATTAAAAAAATGAACATATGCTCTAAATGTGGGAAACAAAGCCAAAAAAGGACAAAAAAAACCAAAGGAAAAAAGTTGTTCAGATAACTATACAGCTCACTCCATTCATTACATTATGTGGTGCTAAAAAAGCAGTTTTGCATTGGAAAAAAAAGGTTTAAGTGCCCTCTTCTGTGAGGCCAAGTGGTAGTACTGAACTCTTTTATCTTAGAAATAAAGTAGCAAATCACTTCAATGAACATTTGGCCTTAGAAAATGCAGTGATCAGGTCCTTTGATATTTCTGAACTAGACACATAGACTTTTTTCTCTTAATAATCTCTGTGTTTCCCTTTCGTTTATTTCATCCCATTATTTTGCTTACTATTCTCAATAAAACTAAAGCCTCTCTAACTTTCTGTATTCACATGCATTTAAAAAGTAGTACTTCAGTCATAACACCAACACCTCTTAGGTTCAGTTCAATGAAATCACAGTGTTTCACCTGAGAACTGTAAAGTAAAATAATGTTATTTTGTACGTGGAGGTAGATTTAACAGATTTGAAAAATAGGTTAGTATAAAATATACTCTGCTGTTGGTTTGTGTATATATGTGGCTATTCATTGGAATGTTTTACTGGGGAGAGGATATTTTCTCCTTTATGATTGTTTTTTAAACTGCCCATATCTTCTTTTTTGGTGAAATCTATCTCTGCTGACAATATAGTTATTATAGACTAAGTTCTTCTTGTCCTATTATTGTATGACACCTAGGAATAACAAGTGGTCAATTATCTTTTACTGAGCACCATCAGAAAGGAAATTCAATTTGCCTGCATCTTCTCTCATCACAGTACAAAGAACATTTCCTAACCTTGATGACACTTTAATTAGCATGATGGTGGTAAGAGGTATTTTCCATCATTAGATAGTTTAGAGGTTTTAGTGTGTAAATCATAGTTTTCTATTACAGTTTGAATGGGTTAGATAATATTCTTCCCATGATGCAATGAAGCAGACAGTTTCTATCTCTCACAAGTTTGAATCACATAGCTGAAATGTGCACTAGAAAATACATATTTGCCCATGTCATTTCAAGTTAATTCTATTTAAAACTGTTTAATTTAGTGGTATTTAGAGTCTCAGAATACAGACATTCAATAGAGACTGTCTCATGTTTCAAACGTGGAGAAAGTAGTGATGTGGAGTCTATTCGAAACACTGGTTGTCACAGGCTTTACTTTGTGGCATCCTCTTATGCATCTTTCTTTTTAATTGTCAAAAGTTTACACTCTGTGATCAGTCTTTTGTGATGCACTTCTCATTCAAAATGTATAAAAGAGGAAAATAAACTGTTTTGACTTGTTGGGCATGATAGTGCAGAAAAAGCAGACTCTTAGACCTACTTTGCAGACAAGACATGGAAGAAGAGAGTCCAAGACAGAAAATGAGAGCTGGGAAAACCAACTCAAAAGCTGAATCAATACAAAAACAGTGCTGGTGGAGCTGTTATTTCTAATGCAGCCTCATTACTTTCACTTGCAGGAACATATCATGCCAGATATTTTTAGGAAATTTGAGGTAGCTCTGACAAGAGTGCTTAAAAGACGCTTTGATGGATCATGCCTGTTTCAAACCTCAGAACCACTTTACTGTATCAATATGCAGTAAGGATACACATTGACAGTTGCTAACAATCATTATCACTACGTACCCAAAACAATTTGTCCTTAACAAATTTGTCCTAACAAATCCATCTTAAATTAGCAGCTAGTACACAGTCACAGAACTCCTTTCTAGTTAGCACTGATGTGTATGATCTGTGATGGTCCTTAGTTGATAAGATCAACAGTATTAGGCTTGAAATCTCATGAAATAGAGAAACCAGGGCCTTAGTGGGCTATGACCTTTCTTCTCTTTCTGTCCTCACTTATGTGGTGTTTTGTGCAGCTCTGAACAAAGTGCTAGTAGTAACATTTCAGTGTTAGAAAGGGTTAGGTGGTATTTGATAGGGCTCAGACAATCATCTGACTATATTTTACTTCATGGAGGGGCAAGCATTCTGATAATAAGTCATGCTAAACTTTTCATGAAGGACATAAATGATTATAAAAGGTTTCAATCTAACACTTTTCCCATCCCTCTTGCCTCAGGTAATGATTAATAGTGTCTGAAACCATGTGAAGGCCCTTTTCCATTGCCTGCTAAAAATACCCGTATGAAAGATGCGTTCCGTGAAACTCTATTACAGCTCTGAATTAGCTGCTGGATTGGGCAATTCATGAATTCCTCTGTTCTTTCTGACTGAATTTTTTTTTCAGTGGTTCAGAGTTTTATACATAAATACAGTGATCATACTAAGTAGACACATGAGACAGCTATAAATCTTCATATTCACTTCATGTCAGATCAGGAGATGTGATGTACTGGCATTAGTTGGTGACACTAAAAAATCCATGTTAAAGTCAATTTAAATATGATTTTGTTAATAAATAGACTGTTTCTAAGTGTTTCCCCTTTCTAAGCCATCTTTTTTTAGATACTTGTGAAACAATGTAATGCTGTGCTATCTTATAAGGATGGAGCACAGAAAGGGAAGAAAGAACAGGAGAAAAAATCAGCCTTGGAAAATCTCAGGTCCCTGTATAGTTCTGATCAATCAACACAGACGTGTACAGAGTCTACAAATCCAGGCTGTGGAAGCTACTCAGAAACACAATCAGTCTGCATCAGACAACTATAGAAAAATAGGCAGCAGTATTGCATTTGTTTTTTTGTGCCTTCTCTTGATGACAGAAAAATTGTTTCTTTATAGAAAATAGGAAACTGAGGCGGGAGATAAGCTCAGTGATTTGCACATGGGCGCGTTCAAAGGTTATAATTAAACAGGGAAGTGAGTCTGGAGCTCTAAATTTCCAGCTTAGAGCTTTTAAGACCTTACAGTGGGCTCATTTGCTTGTTTGGTCATTACTCCTACTGTAATTATATTTTTCAGTTCCATATTAAAAACTATATGAGAATGGCCATGCTGCTCAGATCATGATTAACCAGAATGGACACACAGAGAATTATGATAACAGTACAAGTGTATTTCTTCCCTAGTTACTGCTCAGCCACAAAGAACTTTCTTCAAGGTTCCTGATCAAGACATCTTGATTCAGATATGGCCTGTTGGCTTAGCAATCCTTGGCAGGTGATTGTTCTATGTTTCTACTTGCCGAGCCTTCTCTTGAAAAAGATGAGTTTCTGATGTTCATCTAGCTCCCTGGAAATGAAGCTACTAGCCATAATGAGGAGAAATACCTCCTGCAATTTTCATCCTTAGGCTAAAAGCAACTAGAAACAAGGCATCATCTAAATCATGACTTTGCTGATAATCAAAGGAGAATTAGACAAGCTAATTAAAAATTGCTTGTCTCCTCTGACATCACCTCTATTTTTTTTTAGTTCAGTAACAATTTTTCATTGATCTAACTGTTTTCTCAAGGTCCAAGGTACCTAACACATAATATTGAGTCTGAATTGGTTTCCTCTCTAATTTTTAATGGTCTTTTATTTCCCATTTTTTGAACATCATCATAGAAAGAAAAATATCAGTTAAGGTGGATGGAAATGAAACTTGTAAACATACAATGGCCTTTAAAAATTATTCCAAACTACAAATGTGGAGATTAATCCCTATCTGCTGTAAACTGATGAAGATCCTTAGAAAGAAATGAAACAGACAATTCAATAATAACTGACATTATTATTAATCTCACTATTAACTCTATGCCTATTGATAACAGATAAATTCTCTTGTCCTGCTTTGTTTTCTTCAGCATCATCCCAGATGTCTGGTTGAACAAGAAATTTAACTCCATTAAGATAAATATATGCATTTGTCCTCTGTCTTGGTGAAAAATAAGAACTTTGGGATCTCTGACCAGTTCTCAGAGCTCTTTTCTCATTTTGCTAGTTGTTGAATTTAAATCATGCATTTTAAATAATTGTGTGACTTACATTAGTAGGAATGCTAAGGATAGATCACACGATGATTTTTATCTTTGAAATAGCAATTTTTATTGATCTTGTTTTTAAAAACAAATTGGCATATATTTCAGATCAGTTCTTCTGTGAATTGAGATATAGGCTTCTCTTAGTACTTTAGATGAGTAATGGCTTCTACCTATAATGATAAGTTGTGATCTATTTCATCAGGCAGTTTATCACCAAAAATCGAGCTGTAGCCCAATAAATAAACTGTAGAGTCTGCAGAAACCAATATAATATTTGAATGTACTAGCAACACCCCAGAAAGGTCTGAAAATTAAATGTTTTAAATGGAACAAAATTCAACGCTGATATTCACCATCCTACAGACCAATTAAAAGAACAGAGAAACCCAGTTGAAACAGGATTCATCTCACATAATGACTTTCAAACTGCTAACAACCCAGTGTTCATCCATGCTCCGTGGCTATTACTGGTGACTCCAAGAAATCATGCCAGAAAACGTCAACCTTCAGACAGATGTCTAAAATTAAGGAACAAGCTGATATCTGGAGGGTTTATCTCTCTCTTGCTAAAGAGGAGTCTTCTTGTCTAAGGTAGATTAATTAAAAATTTTTGTATGGTTCATGGGGGAATAGGTTATGTCATACAGTTTTCTCCAGTTATTGTGGACTATCATGGGAAAAGCGAAAGACCTGGCATGCTACACAAAGACCTTCACTTCCACAGATTAATGAAACTACAGCCAAATTCTTGAAGAAGGGAAAATGATGCAATGATATGTTGCAAGCAGTAGATACGAAGGCAGTGGCTGAAGAATTGCAGAAGAACCTTACAAGATTATTGCTGGGGCATGAAATGGTAAGTGAAACTCACTGTAGGTGAGTGTCAATAGATTAAGCTAAAGAAAGAATTGTGCAGGAAGTGGTAATCTTAAAGTGCTAAGTGCCATTCTAGAATTATATCTCAGTGTTAGCACAGTCTGCCACCTGAAAATATCTACAATAAGACTTAGCAGTCTTGAAAAACAAGCACTCCAGATCATAAGAAATATTAAAAGGAAACAGAAAATTAAACAGAATAATTATTCTACTGAATAAATCCATGGCAAATCAACAAACCTACTCCTTTGATACTCTGTGTCTGTAGTCTCCTGATCTAATAGGAAAAATACACCAGGAATTGGAAAGAATCAGGGGGATAGAAAGATCCCAAAGCTTAAAATTGCTTCCATGTGAGGAACAATTGCATATGAAAGGACCATTTCACTCAGGGAAAAAAAAAAACAAACCAACAAACCAAAAAATCACACCAGTGTCATGTTGCATATCCAGGGAATTATGAGGCCTTGATGGACATTGATCAGCTGTTAAAACTTAGAAGTGAAACTAAGGATTAGCCTAACAATGTCATGATCAATTTGTAACATTAGACTTCATTTTTTTTTCAAGCAAAATTCAAATAAGGTAATAGCTTTCTTTCTAAAATAAGAAATAGCTATTCATAGTCATATTTCTTTGGGTGAAATAATGATAGAAAAGCTGAGGACACATGAACAGAAATAGTATTATTTCTTCTTCTTTCCTTTCTGGCGATTAAAATTGATTGTCAATGAAAAGTCAGGCAAACATAAGGTGAGCTTGTGATGTAAGTGCCCATAATATTACATATTTAATTAAAATTATATTGTGCTATAATTGCTTTGGCTTAAACAACTTAGCAAATGCCTTAATACTATCATAAAGAGATCCACTCTCTTGCATAGGTTTTGGTTTGTGCAAAATCATAAAAGCAGTATTTTCTGTTATTTATTTGAACTAATAACATCAAAATTAAAACAGGCATAAAATGGTCCCAAAAGTGATAGTCTCAGGATTTTTCAAACAACATTTTAATACAAAATAAATCAATAAATAAATGAGACAATTGCAGTTTTCTTTTGTGCAGTAGTAACCATAGAAACCAAAACCAGGCGTTATTTTCAAACCGTTTTTGTGTTAAAGCTAGGAATTCTCTAAAAATATTGATAGATTTGATCCTGCAAAGTGCAGCTGGAGTTCAGTTTATCCTTGTTCCAGACCAGGTCACCTGCCAGTGCTGCATAGCTATAAAACAGCCATTGGAGGAGAAAGAAGAGGAAGGGAAGGGGTCTCCAGGTTATCCACAGTTGAGGTAGATGGCACTCTGGGTGTGGTAGAGCTTCCCAGACCCGAGTCCAGCGCCAGCCAAGATCCTGCCCCTGCTGGGGACAGCTCCAAGTCGCAGCTCACACCATTCTTATGGGATGTGCTGTCTGCTCCACATCAAAAGTATGAACTGCCCCCAGGCACAGCAGACGCAGGTGGCCATGGTCACCACTATTGAAGGCAGAGCTGATATCAGGCTATCATTTGGTGTAACAAAGCCATGCCTTCCCAAACAACATGGATTTCTTGACTACAGTGCAGCTGGAAGCAAATGACTCCATTACTTCCAGAAGGCTGCAGCAAGGTGGGGGTCAGCCTCTTCTCCCAGGCAGCTGTTCCTCTTGTCCTGACACTGGGACAAGAGGAAATGGCCTCAAGCTGTGCTAGGGGAGGTTCTGGTTGAACATCAGGAACAATTTTTTCGCTGAAAGAGTGGTTAAGCATGGGATTGGATTGTCCAAGGAATTAGTGGAGTCACCTTCCTTGTAATTACTCTAGAAACATGGACATGGCATTTGTTGCTGTGGTTTAGTTGTCAAGGTGACGTTCATTTAAAGGTTGGATTCAATGATCTTGGACGTCTTTTTCAACTTTAACGATTCTATGATTCTACAAATGAAACAGTCCCAGAACTGCCTAGAAAGTGATGGCCTTTTCTAAAGGTTGCTTGGCAAGGAGTATGACCTAAATTGAACTCTAAAATGCTGAAATATAGAGCTGATTTATAATGACTTATTCACAAAGTCAGGAAAATATTTTTGCAATTAAACCATGGAACAGAAACCAAGAAATCAGAGCAAATATTTGTGTTTGGAATTGATTTTCTTTTTATTTCTTTGAGAAGAAAGTTCTAAGTTTATGATTTAGAGATTGATGTTAATAAAAAGAGAGTAATGGTTTTTCTCATTATGCTTTTAAACTAAATAAGTGTTATAGTTTATCAGGAACATAAGTAGGCTGAGTACGTTTGTGTAGTTTTTGGTTTTTTTGCAATGCACCTACTAAACAATGTTTTAAATATTTAACATGTTTTAAAACAGCATGTTGCATTTCGATTTTTTTTTATCCATCATCTCAAACAAAATCTTCATGTGTACATAGTCATGCCGTGCCAAAATACATTGCAGGAGAATAAAACCAATGTAAATCATAGTCCAGTGGACTGAAAATGCCATAATTTTTGCTTGTCCCCTTTCCAGTTCCTAAGAATACAATTGGCTGGGGTATTAATAGGACAATGAGATAGTACACGCTTATTCAATTTTATGTGGGTAATGCTGATTATCAGAAAGACCAGAATTACCACAAAATCTAAAAATCACTAAAAGTGTGAGTTATTTATAACTGGTCTTCCATGCCACGTAAAAATGCAATTTATTCCATGCATGCTAACTTTTTCCTTTCTACTGTAGTTGTGTATGAATCAAAATACATCTCTCTCACCGTAGATTATTGAGAATACCAGCCCATTTTATGCCTATGCCTAAAGTTGAGGCTTAGACAGAAAATATATGGAAAACTCTGGGCTTGGCTATGAACTATGGTCATGCAATTCTTTAGTTAGAATTACTTGAGTTGGCCTTGAATTTAATTAGGATTATGCAGTGCCAACTAATTTTAGCATTGTAGAAATTCATAATTAATTAGCTGAAAGTCTTCTCTTATGAAACATAAAGCCCCTCCAATTCTGTTTTATATTGTGAATAAAATACTGTTCCATCCATTTCTTTTTGATCTCTTGAAAGATGAAAAATTGTTCATTATATCATAAAATATATTCATGAGTTTTGTCCTAAAATCTACAAACCACATCATTATTGATTGAGGCATTAACTGATACTTTCATTACATTCCTGTGAGATTATAATCAGAACTGCAGTCCTGCAGTCCTGCATCCCATCGATTTATTACATCCTCTTTGACTATTTGAAAAATACTTCTTTCAATCAGTCACTGAATGTCACTATTTGTTAGGTACTAGTTTTGGTGACTAAATATATTCTAATAACAAGTAATTCTATGCATATAACATTAGAAGGGGTAAAAATAAATATAGTTTATTTATAATTTCATAAATTATTTCACAAAAAATTTAGGCTACTTAGTAGAAAAGGTAGGAAGTTATAGTATAACATGCTTTGAAACCTTTTGAAATTATACTTTACTCTCAGGAATAAAGAAGAAAATTTTTTTTCTCTATCTGTGAATTGATCATTTTCGGAGTATTTTTCAGATCCATTTTACTGATATTACTGCACACGTTTTACTAGTATGTCTTAGTAATTAATCTATTTTTTTCTGTTAAATGTCACAGAAATAATTTATTTGAACTGAATATCCCATAAACTCACACACTGAATACTTGCAATTAGATATTTAGAGGAAGTGTGTAGTAGAAAGGAACAATTTGGCAGTCAAAACGTAGTATTAATGGAAGGAAAATGGAAGCAAATATAAAGACATCTAGAAAAATTAGAAATAAAAATTTATAGTAGTCAAAAACCAAAGCATACACCTGAACAACTTTGATGGCAAACAGCACTACCTCTCCAAGGTAGTCTGTGACTATGGCTTGAAAAAGGGATAAATCTGTATTTAGGATACATGGTAGCATATGGATCTAACAGTCCAACAGTCACATGACATTAGATGAAGTCCATCTGAACTCTCTTTTACAACTTTGAATTAAGTAAAAACTTTTCTAGATGGTAAAAATTTCTCTTATCTCTGTGTGTTTGTCTGACTCAGTAAGTGATCAGATACTACAAGACACCTTGAGGGCCCTAAACACCCTGAATTCTATATGTTTTAACTAAACTAACATACATGTAACGCTGACTTATATCACATCCAGATTTAGGATGTGCTTCAGTGGGCTCCTGTGCACCACAGATCTGACAAGAACAATTATGGAACCAGGGAGAACCAATTAGAGGGTGACAACATATTTAATGACCCCAGCCTAGCTAGTCAAGCTCCAGTGAAGACAGCTACCTGCCAGATATCATAGAATACACATTGGGTGATATGACAGTGGAGTAAGTGAACTAAATCACACCAATTATTAAAACTCAGGTGATTTATATCCAGTGTGATGTTAGAATAAAACCATAATTGTATAAATTAATGGGACACTTCAAACTTTAATGCCACCACTTAAGTCATTACAGGAGTTTATTTTTTGTTGGATGCAACTGAATTTGAGACAGAGCAACTAAATTCTGAATGAAATGCAAATTTTAATTTAAATATATAAAAATATATTTATATTTAAATAGAAAATTTTAAAAAATAAATTTAAATATATTTTACATAAATTTACATATATGTAAATTTTACACCTTTAGCATGCTACACTGAAATGCAGAATTGCCGACAATTTTTTTTTATAAAATACATCCTGTTGTCTCTTTTGAGCTCATAGGCAAAATGCCAACACACGTCAGCAGAACCAAGACTTCCTTCACAGTGTCCCATAATTTACCCCTTAACTTTCTGCATTGCTGAAATCTTTAAGGGCAAATTCTTGACTTAGGAAATATAACGGCAAAACTCACATAAACCTAAATAAATCTAAGATTAAATCCTAAAAGTTCAAGCAGAAAATGCTGGGTGATGCACCAGTGAATGTCAGACCAAATACAGGTTTGGGCAGATATGCTGCTGGTTACTCTTGGTGACTATCGGCAAGTAGAGGCTATAACAAAAAAAAACAAAAACAAATGCAAGTAAAATTAACTTAAATAACATATACTTACGCAGCAGATTAGTGGCAAAAGTATGTTCTTTTTTTCCCCTAGAATAGCACTCTCAGTGCTATAGTATACTTTCAAATCTCCGGTCGTTCAGTATTCAGCTGTGGGAGGAAATGTGTCCTTAGAACAGTGTACCCAGTGCACTTTCATTTAATAAGTGTAATGTTGCAAATAAGTGCCTATCGGCTTTTCAAGGTTGATATTTGGAAGAGAGTTGCTAAGCAGATTTCTCACCATCAGACAGCTATACTAGCCCAGACTTCTGCAGGAAGTGGCTGATGCGTTTACCAAGTCACACGTAAAAAAAAAAAAAAAAAAAAAAAAATAAAA
>VWZV01001799.1:159800-175721 GCA_013397155.1 Irena cyanogastra
CAGCTGCAATAGGTTTGGTCTGGGAAAACATTTAAATCTTTTAAATCCATAACTGATGTGATTATTAATTATACAGCTGTGTGATAGAGCTGCATCTCTTTGGGTTTGCCTGTCAGATTTTTTGCCTTGTAGAAGAAGTACTTGATATGTGTCTGCTCTAGGTTCCTACCAAATGTGTTCCAGGAGAAAGACCACCCTGTACACGCAGAACAACTTAAAAGCCTGTGTTGTGGGAGCCTGACTCTTCCATACACAGTACATTATAAGTCAAATGTATCAGAATCCATGATCAATGATACAGTAATTTTTCTCATATCTATAGCTTCAATTTCCGCAATTTTTAATGTACAAGTT
The DNA here is from genome assembly GCA_013397155.1 of Irena cyanogastra. Lineage (NCBI taxonomy): Eukaryota > Metazoa > Chordata > Aves > Passeriformes > Irenidae > Irena > Irena cyanogastra. Next base: position 160,155 of record VWZV01001799.1, read on the forward strand.
TCCCAGAAATATTTTATTTGTCAGTTGTTTATCCATTGATATATCTAAAATCTAGAGGCACCAGAGCTTTTGCTGGTAGCTTTCCCCATGCATCCTGTCATTCACAGGTCATATCCTGGTAAGAGAATCCTTCTTTCACTTGGAAGAATCCTTTTCCATTTGTATCTGATCTAGGTGCTACAAACAAAGTCTGGTTTTATACTGGAGCTAGTTTCTAACAAAGACATGAGGATACCTGCAAGTTTCTTATGCAATCCCTTAAATATAGCTGCATTTCTTTGCTACTGTCACAGTAGAGATCTGATGGATGCATTTATTCCCTATTCCTCCGTGCAGATATGTATCCTCTTGCTTCAAGTAAAATGCTGGGAATCTTTTCCACTTACCTAAAGGTAGGTTCCCCTTCATACCCAGAAACAGTGGGGTTTTTTTCACCTAAATGATTAATTCTTCCTCAAACATGACTGAGATTCACACAGTAAGATTACCAAGGTTCCAAACCTGTGTGCCTTCTCACTGCTGACTCTCTTGATCTTGGCTCTGCCTGTGATAAATGATAGTGCTGCTTCATCCAACACTGTGGTTTGAAAAGTCATTAGCAGGAGGGAATCCAATTCTCTTCTTTCTACTTTAACTATTTTTCTACCTTCCTGAGAAATATCCTCCCTGCTTGTCTATAAACAACCCTAGGGAGGTCCCTTAGTCCTGTGCCATGTTCCTGAATAAGATGTTATCACTTATATAATTAAAAAATTAATATTAAAATGTAATAGGTTCAAATACTCTAAAGAAGAAGAAGACTAGACCTCAAATCTGTTACTGAGAGATGTTTACTGTTAACTTTGTGTTAACTATGAAGCTGCTTAGGCAATTATCTAATTTCCCTGCTGTGTCTAGAGTATATGGAGTGTTTTGAGACCTAAGAACTCAGAATCATGAAATCTCATCTTAGATAAGTGTCTTTTTGCAATCTAAGGTAATGTTCTTTTACTTTTGAACACATTTTGCATATTTCTCAAGTTAGTTTTTTCCTCTAGGCATGACTCCCCATTTACTTCCTTGATCCTGTTTGACACCTGCAAATATTCCTCTCTGTAATGCAGAGAATCACATCACAGACCCAGAGGCTGGACTCACAGCTTGATGTTTTAAAGATGCAATATTCTATATTGAACCCCTCAAGTTTTGACAGAACTAGCCCAGCAGCTCTATTTTGTGTCTGTATCATTACTCCACAGCAGTTGTTCAGCACAGTATTTTCCCAGTGCTGGGATTTCATACTACATTAGAAATGCACTTTGCAGTAGGTGCCAAGTAGCAGGGAGTCCTAAATGCATATCTCCAGTCCAAACTCACTTCCTAAATCGTCCAAATGTTCTCCCAGGACACTTCGATGCCCCCAAGGGAGTGCTGCACTCCTTTCTTCATCTCAGAACTCTAACGTGTAATATTCTGCATATTGCCATGCATGATGTCTGTCACAGTTGAAAAGAGAAGGAGTGGACTTTTTTAGTGCTGGCTATTCAATATCATCTACATCACTGCTAGGGACATGATTTTTTATCAGGAAAAGCCCAGCCAGAAGTGCACCATTTCTTTTTGCCTCGCTTGCTCCAACAGAGTGATGTGTGGATCCTATTCCCTCCTCCCCACCAGACCCTGCTCCTGTTCCTCCAGGACCCTCCACACACCCCCAGGGCAGTGGACTAGTAGTAACTGAACTCAGTAGAGACCAAACCATTCTCTCTTTTATACAATATTTTTTTTAAAATTAATATTCTTGTGTTTATTGCAATTTCTTCAGTAAACTGTGATTCCAATCTATAGTCTCTCTCAGTGTTTTTTTTCCTCCCCTGTCAAGAGGGGGAGGCTTGAGTCTTAATTTCCTTGCTGATATTTAGAACCAGCATAGTGTCTTAAAAGACTTGCAGTCATTTCCTATATTTGACATGTAGCCATAGGCCACAGGAGCAACTAAAATAAGAAACAGACAGAGATTGAGGAGAAGGGGACAGAAAGGGAGAGAATTTGAAATCTGAAGTAAAGAAATCAGATGCATTTTATTATTTTTGCCAAGAAAGAGTCCTCTGAATTTAACAGCAAAATCTTACTAGACTTTTGAATTGCTGAGATCCTTTGGAAGCGACATGCAAAGTCAAGTGTATTGAAATTGATTTAAAATGTGGGTGCAAATGTAGGAGAAATTAATGTCTTGTTAATTAGTACTATTGACATTAATGTACTTGTAGACATCCCTTTCTGCAAGAGAAATAAGTATATATAAACAAGTCTTTTCCTTTCAATAACGCTTGAAAGAAAAAGACACGAGAACTCAGTGAAGGATGATAATACTGCTGGAACATTCCTAGTAGGGGTTTTATATTCAAAACCATTTCAAAGGAAAATTCTCTAAAGCAGGCAGCAGCCCAGAGACATGAAGAGCTAAATTTTTTGAAATCTGCACATAGTGTAAAGATTATCAGAAAACAAACATGAAGTTTTTTTCCCAACTTCAATTAAAGAATAGACCCTTCTGTAAACCTTAATGAAAGAAGAAAATGATAACTCTGTTGCAAGTACTTGTTAAAAACATCCATATTGATGTTTTGGTCTGGAAATCAATGTTCTCTTGCTTTTCCTTGCAGAGACATCACTAATCAAAAGAGCATGCATACCTAATGACAGTGCCTTGTGGACCTCTTATGGTCCAAGATGTACATATACCTTCTGAAATATTTATCTTTGTAAGGAGAAATAAGAGGAATGGATGGGGCTGAAATTATCCTTGCAGTACTTGGAAATCCAAATGTTTCAGCTGTTGTCACCTTAATCTTCATCTATAATTGATGTTTATGTCTGCGATTATACCCCAAAGAACCATTGGCCAGTGGTGGTGACCTAGGACTGGGGAATGCTAGGATAGCTGACAAAAATCCGTGTAATTTAGGATGTAGTGGAGGAAACTGAAATTAGGTGTCTCACTGATGGTTTTAGTGGCAAGTATGGATAACAGGGTGGGATATGTTCCCAAGGAGTCTGGGAAGATGATCCTCGTGATAGGCTTAACTCTGTAGGCTATGGTTAGTGGTAGAGAAAAGGAATTAAGGGAAGCTGGAATAATACTAGTTAGGTCAATTCTTTGTATGATCTTCTGTTGTAAACATGGGTGAGTCTTCACACCCTGCTTGGGTACTGGTCTAGAGAAGCTCCTAAAAACCAGCAACCTCAGCCTGGAAAATCTCTTAGCTATACCCCTGGCCTTGGGGAGAATGGTGTGTAGCAAAGTAAATGGATTTTCATGCATGTTCCTTGGTTTAGTTAATAATTATTTTACTTCCATTGGAAAGGTAAGTTGGTTTTATCTTGCTGTCATGAAGTTCTTAAGTTATAAGCAACTACATTTAATTATCAGCCCACAAAATTCGATTAATCATTAATGTCAATATTTGCCCCTAAACTAGGAAACATAAGAGGGAAAGTTAATTTCTCTTTCATCTGGCTTTCCAAATCAAGAACAGTTTGCTTTAACAGCTTCCTAAAAGAGTGACTGAGTAATCTTGATCTATTACACAATTTCTACATATATTACATTTTATTTGCTATGAAGTACAAGTTAAACTGTTTTATGTAGAATCAGCTGGACCATAGGTCATATCTTACTGATGGTAATGTTATTTTTCCATTCAGAGATATTTTCTTATAGGTGTGACAAGCTCTCTGAAACAAAACAATGTTATAATAAAGCTCTCTGAAACAAAACAATGTTATAATAAAGCTAAAAAAATAAAATTAAAAATTTGGTGATGCACACTTATGCCTAAATACTGTCATTAGGGTCACTTGTGTCTCAGTCTACATTCTTCAGGAAAACTCACAAAATGTGTTGAGTAATTAACAGGAGAAATAACACTAGAAAACTTTATGACTACATTCAATAACCACATCAGACAAAAGAAAACAAGTTTGAAAACGTGGGATTTATACCTCTAATACAGAAAATTCCAATCCAGCAAATTCAGTAGATAGCGTCTGGAGGATTCATTGTCTTTGGATTTAAAGCAATGGGTTTTCAGAGACCTATTGACAGCTTGTGAAAGTGTTGAAAATTCAGCTTGGAGGGGTACACTGGGATCATGCACATAGCTGTTTATGGCTTTTTCCTTCAGCAATTTCACCCATAAACTTTGCCTTCTGTTCAGTTATATAGGCACCAGGGGGTTTGAAAGACTATCTGTATATAAATATTGGTGGGAGAATTGGACAGATATCTTAAAAGTAAATTCTTGTTTTGAAAATGGGTAAAAGTTTAAGCAAAGTGTTACATGAAATCCAGTGGGAAATTGATGATGAAAATGAATAGCTTTTTTGGTACTTTATAAAAAGGAAATAAATAGTTCTCTTGAATATCATGGAAAGGACCTAAAGAACTGGAAAAGATTTGGTAGAAACCTCCTATTCACTAGAAATGTATTTCATATTATAGTAGTTGGATTATGTCTATTTTGAGAGACAAAAACTGTTAAAAAAGGTCACAAAATATGGAAAAATTTTTTAGATATTTCATTCTGGTGCAATTTAATTTTGAAAATCTGATAACCTTTCTTATTTACTTATGCAACATAAAAACATATAAATGCCTTCTATTCTTGCCAAGTTTCTCAAAACCATTTCTGATTGAGTAAACCATATGGTGTATCGGAAAACAAAGTTTTTTAATGGAGATTTTACTTGGCTTGTAGAATAAGGTTATTAACTGAAACAAAAAAAGTTATAATGACACTGTGTTCTGGTGATAATAATGAAGATGGAGAATGGAATAGATGATAATTTTACTGTAGCTGTTGCTGACAACTGTAAATTTCCTTAGTTTCAGGTAGGCTTCCAAATCTCATTTATTAAGTCTCAAAATAACTAGGTGAATAGATGCATTTAAAAGGAATTCAAACCCTCTTAAGGTCCTAGGTCCAAAGAAAGTGGTCTGGATATGATGAGTAGAACTGAATTCTTTAGCTTACAGGAGTGACTTTTAGATACTGTCCCCACAACCCTCCTGAGCTGTACATTTGGATTTTGCTGTATGATTCACATTGAGATATAGATGATACTTGCTGGACCCAGATGCTTGCTGTCCCTATGAAGTCAGGCTGTCAGCATTTCACCTGCCTCTGGTACTTATCAACTATTCCATATGCTGAGAAAGCTGGTATAAGAGTCCATGAGCTTCATCTTCAGTACTCTGTTCTGTTTTTCTTCCCTAGGCTACCTCCAGGACTGACTGGCCTGGGATACTGGTGTAGAGCCCCCCTAGATGTAAAGCAATTAATAGAGACAAAACCTGTCCCCATCTTCATGCTCTGTCTTTTAAAATTGCTGGGAGGTAAATAAGAATACAAGCCTCTCTGTATCTGCGTGCAATAGTTAGGAAAGTGGTAAGAACACAGATATGAATTTTCTGTCCGTGGATGGCAAACAAAATTCCATCTTTTCCTGAAAATAGTCAGCAAAGACATTCTTTCAGAGATCCATTTCAGTCTAAACAATTCCTGTCACAAAAATAAGTCAAGAGCAATTCTGGTCCTATCATTCTGTCCAAACACTGCCCTCAGTTTGCTATGACTTGATGATGCTGCTCTCCATATACCCTGAAAGTGAGTAGAATACAACAATCCTTTTTCTGCTTATGCTAACTTCCAATAGCACCACTTTCTGGATTGTTAACCATCCAATTTACATTCTCTTTCTCAGCCTATTAATAATAGCTATTTGCTGGGTCTCAGAAAAAGTACATATTTTTCTAAGAACCACAATGAGAGCAGTAGCGTGAATGTCAAACAGATGTAATAGATCTTTGTTTAAAACTCCCACTAGAAATCTTAGAGATCTTAAATTATTTGGGTTATTAATTTACTTAATGGGTTTGCTATTCTAATCTTGGGTCAACAAATATTTCTGTCTTGCAGGAAGTCTCAGAGAAGATAATTGTTTTCAAATCCTGAATTTTAATTAATCTTAACTTACACGCAAAACAAATCTCTATTTTATTGCATAAAATCATGTATTTTGAAAGTGTTGTTGTTCCAATTCAGTCTATTGATGACTCAAAGAGAGTTTTCTTCAAGGACTTATTCAGAGCACCTATTTGTGTATTTAGGGCATTTTTTAATCTCTTTCACTGATACACCAACAACGATTTATACACTGTGTTTCAGAGTGTGTATAAATAATGGCATGAGATGGGAGACTTAAAAGGAGCAGGTGTTCAAGGTCTTAAAGCTGTTAGAATGGATATGCACATAGTTCTTTCTTGGAAAAAGGTACTCCGGGAGTTATAAAACCAGAGCTGCGTAAGTTTGGGACTACCTGCTCTTCTATCAGGTTAAGCAAACAGACAAGGAATCTGCCAAACTTGTCAAGTGTGCTGTGACTCAAAGGCAGTTAGAAAGCATTTTTTAATTGCCCACAGGGGTGTTTAGGGGGTTGAATACATTAGGAAAGTCAGTTTTCTTATTATACTATAAAATGACACAAAAAATGCATGCTGTCTCATCTTACACCAGTGTTGCTTGCTTGCTTGCTCATTGTCCTGGATACATACGCACACATGAGAGCATAAATACCATATTCAAACCATAGAAAAAGGTGATATGGAAATGAATATGCCAGAAAAGTATAAAAACACACTGGAACAAACTTGGAAAATTGCAAAATTTAATTTTTTTTAGTACAAATTATTTTGTGCTGGCAATGCATGTTTAGTGAGATATTTGAGTCAAAGATGGAAATTCCTTGTCTTAAACAGTGGGAGAGGTGGCTGACAGCTCTGCTTTAGAAACCACCACCCTGGTGACAGAACCTCAGGCCATTACCTACACAAATGACGCTACAATGACAAACTCTTGCATTCTGTAGGTGTGGAAAATAGATGGTTGACACTGAGCACTACAATACCCAATGCTCCAACTCTGTAAATTTCACCTACTGGCAGACAGTGAATATTTTTTTCTCTTTATTAAAATAATACTTTGTCTTGGTTTACAAGACAGACGTCTGCTAGGGAAGGCAGAAAAAGACTACCTTGGAATGGAGAATGTAAATCCTCTCCCTCCAAATTATTAGAATCGTGAAATTAAGGGGCTCTCAGGCAAAGATATGGGAATAGGAATAACAGTTCTTTACTAGAATGTATAATAAAGCAAACAAACAACAGTGACTATGGCATTAACGACGAACAGAACCCGAAACCCAGCGACGGCCTTTCGGCTGTGGCACTTTCCCCGTTGGTGCAGTTCCGGTCACAGCCAGCAGGGGCGCTGGTGGCTCCCGATGGGCGGGGCAGGTGCGGTGATTCCCCCGCTGCTGCAGGGGGCGCTGTGGGGCGGGCCAGGGGAGCACGTGGCGATAGAGGATTTTCTCCGAAGACGAGAAGGGATGGAAGGGAGGCTTTGCTTCACAAACCCCTGGGGCAGCCAGCTCCGCTGCCCCTAGCAAGACTCTCAGAAAGCAGCAAGCTGGGCAGGCGGGATGTCTCAGCAGGCAGGTGAGAAAGAATGAACAGAAAAGGAAACCCAACCCCCAGCATACATTTTTGATAAAACTGTTGAATTAGTAATACACTTTATTAATCCAGTACTAGTTTGTTTTGAATACTTATAGAAGTTAGGAATTTATGCATGCACTGGATGCTGTAGGTATTTTATTTTATGGAGATACAGAAGGTTAATTTCATAATTTAAATAAGCAAGTGAACTTGTTTGAACATAACATTAGCACAGATAAAAAATTATTTCCTAAAACTTCCCAGATTCAGCAGTTGTTAACAAAAGTCAGCTACCTTAGACATGCGTTTCTAAGCAATTTAATGAGAACTTGAACTTGAGAATCTAAATTAATTCTGCAAGTTATGATATCATTTAGAATTAAAGTTCTAGTATTTGGTTTTTTTTTAATTCCTAGTTTGTTCAAAAATTACATCAGAGTAAAAAGAAATATGAAAACATTAAACAGTTCTAGACATACATCAGCAACAACTTTATACCACTTCAATAGTAACACATAAGGAAGATGTAAAGTATTAGCATTTCTACATGGATTACAGAAATGCTTCTCAAAGAGTGATTGAATCTACTCTGGAAGAGTCACAGTTGGTAAGAGGTTATTGAGAATTGTTTCTATAAAAAAGCTGCCTGAAGTCATAAGTCCTTTATCTTTTAAGTCCATTGAGACCTGGAGCTTTCATGGGCAAATAATGTAACTTTCAGGAAGTACAGCACCAAAAGAAAGTGAATTAGAGACTAAGAGCTTGGGGACTCTGAAAGGGAACTGTATTTTTTTGTCTTAATGCATTGAGTTGATAAAAAGAATTTATGTGGCATTGGGTATACCCTTGCTGTGCTTTGAGTCTGGAAAAAATCCTTATTTTAGCTGAAATATGGAAAAGCCAGGGTACTCTATGAAAGTCAATGACAGTTTTGTCTCTTGCTTCCTTGTAAGGTCTTTCACCACAGATTATTTTGTCGGGTACAGGTGGAAAAATCCCTACAAATTTTTGTTGTGGATCTGTAGGCAATAAAATGAAACACAGTTGTCTACTACAGATGCATATTGTTGATGTAATATCCCACCTGAAAAGCCAGCTCTTGACAGATGTACCTTGAATAAAACTTTTCCCAGGTGCCATGCCAATGATTTCTCTGATAATAATTCACTGTGTAACATAAATAAAAATATTGATTAGAATAGTGGCATACAGAACTAACATATAAATAACTGTAAACTTGCCCTTTCCCTAATTTCCCTTCCTCAATAGTGCAGAAATATTTTTCATGTTGCTGTCATTGCCAGAAGCTATTTCTTATAATACACCATCTCTCTCACCAGAAACTACAGCTGAAGAAATCTTGCATGTTGCTCCACTGCTTTGAAATTTTTATATTTTCTCTAGAGAAAAGGACTTTTTAAGGTTGTAAGAAAACAATCAATGATTCAGCAATATAAGAGGAGAATTACGTGAATGTTCAATGAAACTTGAAATCTCTCCTTTTATTTCAAATGATTGGAATAGGATCAAAGCTGAGTTTCATGTAACAATATACTGAGATAAAACTGTTAAAGGTCCCTGGAATTATAAAAGCAGAATTGATTTATTTATGACATGATCACACTTTAAGAGCTTGTCCGTTTTTATCTGCATGTAAACATATATGGTTGTAAGTGCAGCTATAAGAAATTCTATTGAACTGTTTCCTAAAATAACTTAATCTATTTATCTATAGGTGATATTTTTTCACAAGGTTTTATAATGTCATGCCTTATGAATGATTTTGTAATACATTATTCTGTAGTGTATGAAAGTGGAAATGCAACTTTGTAATATCAGGACTTCCAGAAAATATCACACCACAGATTTAATTCAACATTATACTTTCAAATAGGTCACCAAAAAGTCAAAATTGGAGTGTAGATTGAGTTTCCAGATCAAGAGAATGTAACATTTTCTTTAGGAAATTACCTAGTGGGGTCCTTGGTATACTTCTCAAAAAGGCCTTTTTAGAAGAAAAAGGAGCAACATTCTTTCTGCTTAAAACAAATTATGGAAACGTGGAAAACTCTCTTTCCTCACCAAAGTAAATTATCGTTGAGGCATCAGAGACTTTGAATTCCTTGTATACCTGTGAAAGCAACTCATTCTTAACCTCTGTGAAAGTAGCAAGAGTTTTTTTTCTGGGCTGGTGTGATCTTGGAAGGCCAGGGTTTATTTCACTTAATATGCAGTATTATTTGAAGCAGCAGAAGCTATGACCTTAGAGTTTTTACTCTTATGCAAAAAGAGAAAGTGTTAGTGACAGTGAAAGCAAAGTAACAATGAAGCATTAAAAAGCAAGCAAGCCATTTAACTGTCATGCATTTTGTAAAAACTGACATTAAAATCTATCAATGATGTTATTTGTTAATTTTAGTTATAATTTCACTACTCTGATTTTCGTTTTACAACCAGTCATAATTTTTAACAAGGATAATGCATGTTATTTTTTTGATATGGAAGGATATAGAAACACAACTTTCATTGTCAGTTACTTTTCTGAAATGGAACCACTGGAAATAATTTTGTAATATGTCACAGGTACATTTCTAAGGACTTTTTCCTTTTCTTTGAACCTAGTAAAACTTTGAACCAATGAAGTCTTGTACCCTAGTGGGAGATGGTTTTTCTACTAATTGAAGTTCAAAATGCCTGAATATAAAACATCTGATTATCACAGCTTGAGGAAAAAATTATTCATGCTGCATCACTTTTTCCTAAGCATATTATTTGCCTTTCAAAGGATGGGCCAGAAAAAGCAAGAATTAAGGGCACGTAAGCAACAGAAAGCAAGAGGAAACAAATATAGACATTAATATAGTATGAGAGAGAAAAGTATTCTGCTGCAAAATATTCTTTTAAACTGTGGGCTCTTCTACCTTCCTTGATCCTAGCCAAAGAATAGTTTACATTTGTTCAACTACTTCCGTGTCAGCTATTGACATTTTTGTGTGTTGCTACAGAGTACTGCAGCATACATGTTGGTTTGTCTGCAGGGTAGTTTTGCCAGCAGTAATTTTCATTTCCAAATATTTTGTGTCTGCTGCTTCTTCAGCTGAATAGTATGTGGTTACACTGAGTTTTTCACATACCAGTTTAGTCTCACAAGAATTATAAGTACTTGAGCCTTAGGCATTTTGAAAATATCCTCCCTGGAACCTACAGAGATTTCAAAGAAAAAAAAATGCCTTAGGATCACAAGCTCCACTCATAATCTGTATATCTATCTTTCTAGTTACTTCTGCATTTTCAAAAATCAAATTTTCAACATAAAATATCACAACTATCTGACATGATAAAAGAATTTAATGAAAAGAACTATAAGCTTCAGGAAGAAGAATTGTGAATAAGCAATGTGTTTTCTTCAACTTCTTTTGTTTATATTTTTATATTTATCATGTTTGAAACACCCAACATGTGTTGGGTAGAGATACCATTCTGTATCTCTAACACATCTCATTAAAACACAATGTCTTTATAAAGAAAGGACTAGTCAGAAAAAAAGTGTATTCATTGACATCGCATTTCAGATTTTTTTGCCACTGATGATGTACAAAAGCTATACCAAGTAGCTTTCATCAATATGTGAGTTTTTTGTAAAGTGTATTCTTTTCATACATTTCATACCTAATTTTTTATATCTGAGAAGGAAGATCATGTTCTTCCCCCAAATTTACCATATCTCCCACTATAACAGAATTATCCAGGCATTTTTCTCTAAAATTTAAAGCAGCAATCTACATTAGTTATGTATGTAGAAAGGTCTTCTGAAATCAGTAAACTTTGTGTGAATTTATCCTCTGCTAAAGTTATGTCTCTAAATAAATAATTTCTGAAGTACAATGATATATTAAAATTTCAATTTTATAAATAGTTTGTTTTGATCAATAAGTACGATGAAAAAGGGAGGAGTCCAAACCTGACAGGTTAAAAGGAAAGAACCGGGTCATCATCTGAATAAGGGTTTCTTGTTCCCTGCTGTGATGACAGATTTAAGTGAAAACTACTGTGTAGGTGGAAAGTAAGTTTTTAATATTGAACAAATGGGTAATCGTTCACAAAGTTTTCTTAGTGTATTAAAAAAGTATATTTTTATGTATTTTTTTTTTACATGTCAACCACAAAGCCTTCTTATCTTTCTTAGATATTTGATGCTGCCTCCACACCAAAGAGGGGTTTTTTTAACGTAAAAATCTTGTTATTTTTTGCAACAGAGAAACCAAAACTTTGTTTGGAGAAAATAATAATTTGCAGAAGGGAGTAAATATTGATAGGGATAGATATTGTTTGATGAAAGTCTGAAGTTCATTGATTAAGGAAGAAGAAATTTTAGCCGTATGCTAATTCCATATCTGTCACAGGATCAGGATGCTAACAAAACGCTGAAAGAATTGAGTAAAACTAATATTAAACACAGTTCCTTCAAAGGATGAATGGGACAAAAGCTTTTTTGCTAAAGTTTCAGAGTAGTTATGTAGGAATCTTAGACTTACTACACTATTGGTACAATGTTTTGAAAGTGAGTTAAAAAAACTTCAGTTGCTAACTCTTAGATGGGTAGTAACCTAGAGTGAACATTTAATGGGCTGTTGTGTTGTTTTCACAAGAACATAGTTTTAACAGGATCACTTTGATATGCCAAATGCCTTTTTGCATTTATTGTTTGTAATACACTTTTCAAACTAAACCAAAGGTGCTTCAGTTATAGGCCTATTTATACTAAAAATAGTTCCATTTGGATTAAAATGAGAGCACATTCATACAAAAAAACCCCATGTGCTCACGTTGTGGTGCTGAAATAAAGCTCATTTTCTCATCCTGAAAAACTGTCGTCTAGTTTTCTTTTGTACAGTAATATCAAATCTCTTTCATGTATCCTTCTTAGCCTAGAACAAGGCCAGGGAGCTTTCACTAAATCAGCCCACTTTGCCCTGTTGTTGTTCATTTAGCACTAATGTGACTAAAGCCATTAGCTCAAACTCTATGATTTATGTTCACAATATACTGTATGACAAAGTACTTTTGGGGAACCTTACTGGTTCTGAAGCTTATGCAAATCCTGTAGGTTAACAGAGTTTTAAAAATCGTCTGTGTTTATGCCTAAGTGTGAGTATGTAAAAAATATTACTGAAAGTCACATATATTATTCAAGAAGTATTTATGTCTTCAGAAGCCAGTAATAAGGCTCTTACCTTTCTTAGTTATGAAAGCTTCTCATGTTCTAGGACTTTCAAGTTCTGGCATACAAGTGTGATTCAATCACTCAGGCGTTTTGACAGAGCTCATACACATTTAACTTCTTTACATTATAAACCAATAGTGAGTAACTAAATCTGATGTCTTCTACTATCTTCCACGTGATATGATATAGTCTCATAACTTTTAGACATCCAAGGTGATACATCTTTCATGTTGCTGGATATCCATTTCTTTGACCCTATGAACACCTGCATTTCCGATGCTTTGATGTGTACTCTTGTAGGGCTTGATTGAAGGAAAAATACCTGTCTGGTTTCCATTTTGGCCCTGACATTACTCTAATTTGCCTCAATTTCTCAAGTGGGAGCAGCTTTCTGGATGAAGTCTCTTTCTTCTTCATCTCATAGCATTGTTTCTATATGCCAGAAATTAAAACTTATTTAGGTAAAGTGTTCTTACATCTTGGGGCTTATCCATAGAAATAAATACTTTTTTTACACTAAAAGAACTCTGTACTTGTCAAGATGATGCCAAAGACTCATTAGCCAAGAACTTTTAAGAGAGAACCAGAGAGTAATTTTTAATATTGACGTCTTCATTTTCTAATGAAAGATCTACAGAAAAGTCTACAGAATTTCTATTTTTCAACACATTTGGAGTTCTCAAAGATTTTTTTTTCCTATGAAAGCTCAGATAGAAATGAAATGAACTATGAGATAGGCTCCGATAAAGCTTTGTCTATCCAGTACCAGACTTTCCCCATTTGTAATACTGTTTAAGGCTGGCTTTGCACATTCCCTGACTTTCCACTCTCATCAGATCACTAGCCTCTTTAGCTTTATATACTGCACCTATGTAAAATCATTAACCCTCATATTGGGCACTAAGTTGTGAAAGATAGGTAACAAAGGGTAAGTGATAAAATAAGAGATCAATATTTCAGAATTTTATCTGAATATATTTTAATATATAATGATATATTAAAAATATAATTCTTTGTACTGTAGAAAAAGCCTGTTTATGTTTAAATTAATACTTAGTACATGGTATCTAATTTTTTAAAATTTAATTTTTCTTGATCAGTAATCTTGCTATTTATTATTGTAAAGTTTGTAGTTAAGAGGCATTGATCACAAAATTTTAGGTTAAATATCATCATTAAACAGGAAAAAAGGATACAATTGTTATTAAATAAGACCACTGATTAATTCAACATGCATTTGTTTCAAGGCTTAAATATATGTGTTTAAATGTCATCCTGCCACCTCTTCATCAGCTTTTAAATGGATTTTTCATGATGGGTGCTAAGATTCCAGAAGAAATATTGTACCTCAGCATTCAATGATTCATTTTTAAGTGCTAGTTCAAACATATCATAGCATAATATCAGATGCCATATCAAACATCTAACATCAAAGTTACCTAATAACCAGAAAGGGGTGAAGAGTACGTTATGACCTGCCCCTGAGGGTGAGGGTAACTCAGGTTATTGTTAATAGATCCATTGGTACAGTTTAGAGTGAAATGAACTTGAATTATTGGTTTTGGTTATTATTATATATAGTAATATAGCAATATAAAGGCATAAAGAATAAAACTGAATAAAATGTATAAGGAGAAGAAAGAACAGCAAAGGATAAGAGTAGAAAGATATCACCATCTGTGGATCTTGTAACAAGGTTTGTTTATTGCAATTCCATTGGTCAAAGTGGTGGTCGTACTCTTGATCTCTTGGGCATGGGGAAAAGCCTAGAAAACACAGAGTTCAGTGGGTTAATATACACTTAGGTTTACATGGGAACACCCAGGTAACTCCTCTGGGGTGAAGTTTTGCACAATCTGTTGGAACACTGTGGATCATGCACAGTCCTCCTGTGGAAGGCCCCAAAAATCAGTGTGGGAACCCTTCAGGGGTCTTTGATATTTTATGACGTGTTTTAATGACATGACAGCTGCCTCTCACATCAGCATGGTTGAACCAGTTATGCCCTCTCGGAAAAGAATAGCATCTCCAGGCCTATGTGTGGATGTCTCAGTATCTGCCCAGAGGGGAGTTTTACAACTGAGCTAGCTGTGTAAAGGAGCATTGTCACAATAAAAATCACTGCCCTTTCAAGACCCACTAACCAGCTTGCAGTCTCTGGTGGTGGGTGTTCACTCCCTCTGCCATGTGCAGATCAGAGATTTTGCCATCATGTACCCAAAACCTCTCCTCCTCCCCTTTGGCCCGGAGGTTTAAACCTGTCCCCAGCCAAGGTTGCTGCTGTCTCTGCAAATGGCCAACTGTTTTGTGTCATTTACCATCAACACGTCAGACCCTCACAGAGTGTTAAAGAAACTTCCCTGTCTAGTCATCCAGGAGACACTATGGCAGTCACACCCACACCACCTGAGCTGGAACATTGTGTAAATTATATAAATCAGAGTAGAGAAATGTCAGTTTTTTCAAGAATTATAAAATAGATGAAACTTTGGCTACAGGCGATCACTACTGGCATTACTCATGATGCAGTATGTTTTAGTTAAAGTTTTCGTTGGTGGTCTTCTACAAAAATAGGAGTGTTTCTCTGATGTTTTAAGGTATCATTATTATAGAGAAAGAATGGTGTATACAGTAAGAATAGGGTGCTTTGAAAGCTATAAAGTTGTCTCATATAACTTGAACTTTTTGTGGTAGGACATGGATTTACTGGTTAATAGCAATATTATTTCACTACAAACCTTAAGATCAGAAGTTAAAAGTTATAGAAGAATTAAAAATAATTTTAAAATAACTATTAAATATAATA
>VWZV01001799.1:175736-357509 GCA_013397155.1 Irena cyanogastra
CTATTAAATATAATATATAACATTGAATATAAACCTTTATATTAAAAATATATCTGTGTATAGCAGCTGATACTACATTGAGAGGACAGGTCTGCATTCAAAAATGGGAAATAAGAAAAACAAAGGGTGACTGACACAAGAAAGAAAAAAAGGCTTTAAACAAGTACACAGCAAGTCACAAATAAGCTTTTAATCATCACAACACTGGGGTTTTAGAACGGGTTTCCAGCAGTGTTTGTGCAAGTAAGAGTTTATTAACATTTGGATGGTCCTGATGCTGTTTATGATAAAAAGTTTATGACTGATTGACTGTGATTAAATTCTCCTAGCCTATACTTTTTATCCTGCCTTTTGGAATCTGGAATCTGCTGGCAAAAAATACGCCATTAAAGAGGGAAAAGTTATGCTTTCAAAAGTCACCTTCTCAAAAACGTGTTTTATTTCCACAGGCACTATAAAATACTTACCTGGCAGGAAAGATCAGGGTAAATAGAAAGGGCTTTGCCAAATTAAAGTGCAACAGAGTTAACATGCAAAAGGTATCGCCTATATACATATCATGGGTTGCAATTTCTGGACAGGTAACTAGGATGATGGTGTCCAGCTAAAAAGAGAGGAAGACAGCTTCTGAATGATGAGTTCAGAAATCCGAAGCGGTCTTAATTTGGAGTATATTTTAGTTCCATGGGCTTTCCAAGGTTCCATTATCCCACACTTTCAATGTAAACTTCTGGGGGAATCAAACATTGTATGGCAAATCCCCTTATTATGCCTTTGCAATCCTTTACAGGTGTCAAATTCCAAATACCATTGAAAAGATCAGATGACTTTCCTGAACCACTGCAATATCACAATTCATATACAAGTGACATTTTTAAATTTATTCATTTCCTGATGCCAATTACATATTTGAAAGGGGCCAACTCCATTCTGGTTTGTATGGTTTTATGCACGTGAGCGACTTCTTTGTTCAACCCAAATTACTACAGATTTATTTTGTTGGAGGAAACAAATGACATATCTAATATACTAGTTTGCTTTCTGTGCTCAGAATTGGAGTGCCATTTAAGAAGACAAAAAATAAAGTTTATTTATATTTTTTTTCCTGGCTCCAGAATCCATCAAGGACCTGCAATTCCAGTATGAGTTCTGCTTTCTCTTGGCCAAAAATTCTTTTCTCATGTGTGAATCAAATTGAGATTGTGTTTTGCTGTGAATTGCAATTAATTCTCTCTAATGTCAACAACATCGTCTGTTCACAATTACACTGGTATAAAATGAGTAAAAATTCACTTAAGTGAATGCAGTTCTGTGCTGCCTTGGTTAAAGTAGTGAGAAGTGAATATGTTTTGACTGTCTGAAGCACTTCTGCTTTAGTTCAGAAAAAAATGATTAAACACAGTAAAAAAATTGGTACTGAAGCTCCCAAGGATGATAAAATTTTCACTAAGAATATAATTCACTTTGGGTTTTCACTCACTCTTATTTAACTATTTAGTATTATTTGTGATTACTACGGTATTTCACCTCGAATCTAACCAGTGGTTAGGAATTCCAAAGATGTGATGTCATGTGTTGCAGTTCCTTGTGGATATCTTTAGTTTCCTTATTATCTTTTAATCCATTTGAGTGAAACAGAATCAAGCCATGTATTTGTATAAGGTGATATTCTACATTAGGAAAGAAAAAAAATGTGAAAGGAAAATATGTTGTGGACTGAATACAGTAGTGCACCAAAAATGAGCTGCAGCTCAGAAAGTACTTAACATTTTTATTAAAAGTGTATGTGGTGGGAAATAGCTACAGGAAGACTTGAAGATTTAAAATGGTCACTTATGATACATAAATGGAGATGGACTGCAAATAGTATGGGTAACAGCACTACACAGAAGTTCTTTTTAATAATTCTCATTGCCAATATATTCTTTATTCAAGCAATAGAATATATTTTGAACTTGAGTCTGCTTACCACTGCATGCAGTAAGTAACTCTGTTTAAGTAATTTGGGATTCTACTAGCATAAAACTGATGTAAAAATTTAATCAGGACTATTACATCCTCTGGATGTAAACCAAATATGCATTTGGATTTTGTTGTGGGAATTCCAGTAAGACTATTATTAAAAACAAACAAACAAACAAAATCCCAGAACCACCCCTTCCAAAAAAACCCCTCCAAACCCACCCCCATATATAATGAACTATGGAGAGTAATCAAGACCCTGTAGCATCTTTTTATTCTCTCTCTATTCAGCCTGTTTTCAGATATAAAAACTCAATAATAAATAAATTTCTTCCAGTTTAGTCAGTTGAATGTATTCTTGCATTCCTGAATTAATACTCCAGTAGTCAAGCTGCTCAAAGACTTGAGATTTTAGATAGCTTACACACAAAAGAGAACATATAAAATAACCTGCAAAGATAAAAGTAGAAATAAATAATCAGATTCAGTCTTAAAGGTACTTAATAAGGAAAAGTCTGGGTAGATCACTGTTGCATGTCTAAAATTAAAAGATACTTTATAGGAAACTGCCAGGATTTTTTTTTTTCCATTTCTATTGATCTTAGAAGTTTTCAGAGCCAACCAGAACTTTATGCAAGTTTACAGTAGGATTTTTTGCTATGTAAAAATGAATATGCTAGTCATTTCTTGTATGGAAGCAGCACTGTGCTATGCACTGCCAAAACACAGCAGGGTACAAACCTTACATCTAAACACCTTTTGGGCTATGTAGGCAAGAGAAAGGCAAAGTGTGAGAAGACAAACAGCTGTGAAAAGGTAAATCATTTCCATGCAGCCAGGACTGTGACAGAGGCTTTGAAAAAAAATCCAAATGTCTCTGAGGATCCCTGAGACTAGCCCTGTCTCTCTCTTCTGCTCATTCCTCTTAGCAGATCAGCTGTGCAATTTTTAATAGATCTGTGGGCACCTTCCAACAGCAATGGGTGCTGACAACAGTGCTCAGCTGTTCCATGGGTCTTCAAACTTTTTTTCCTGAATGTATTTTTTCTTCTCCTAAGGTTTCTTTTTTGTTCATTCATTTCCATGCTGGGATAAACTTTGTAAATCTGTTAAGAACAAAATTAAGGACAAAAGATACCTGGTCTCCTGACTGATCCTTAAGTGTCCTGCTCGGTAAGGCAGTGCTTTAATTTGACCTCCACACTTCAATTTTTCATAGGAAACAGCTATTTGCAAATCAATGCTGTAAACTCATACTCACACAGGAAGCCAGTCTCTCTCCTCTGGTCTTTGCCGGTTCAAGTGCATTGAGACAGATTTGCTTCATGAGCACATAGGTTGGATCTCTTGCAGTATGCAATTGTCTTTGTGCTTGGCAATCTCAGGAGGATGGTGCCATCTGACTCTCTTTGGGGTTGTTTTGGAGCTGGACCTAACCTTGTTTAATTGAGTCTTTCAATCTTTTTTCTTTTGTTTCTCATTTTTAAATGAATTTCCATGCCAATTTTTTTTTCTCCAGATCACAAATCTTTTAGAGCACAACTATCACTATCTCAACTATTTCATGTCCATCTTTGCTTTTACATTTGTCATCTTACATGGCTTTCATACAGACATCCCTCTAATATCTGAAAGGAGGGTGTCAAGAGGATGGATCCAGGTTCTTCTCAGTGGCTCCCAGCAATGGGACAAGAGGCAATGGGCAGAAACTGATGCACGGCAAGTTCCACCTGAACATGAGGAAGAACTTCACTGTGCAGGTGACTGAGCATTGAAACAGGTTGCCCAGAGAGGGTGTGGAGTCTCTCTCCATGGAGATATTCAAGAACTGCCTGGACACAATCATATGTTCTGGGATGACCAGAATCATTAGGCAGGGAGGTTGGACCAGACGACCCACTGGTCCCTTCCAACCTGACCTATTCTGTGATTCTGTGAAACTCTTGCAAGTCAATATTACTCTTCAGAAAGGCTAGATGAATGTCACATAGCTGTGTCACATAAAATCAGGTTTGCCCAACAAATCTAAGGATACCATAACCTTTATTTTCAGTAATTGTAGGCAAGATCCATTCCATCTACCTTTAGCCAAACAAGTCTGAAGATCAATTATGTGGAGTGTGATGCCTCATCCTTAAGGAGAAGGAAGCACCTAAGATTTATGTATTCTCATGGCTGAAAGGAAGGGCAAAAGTCAGAGGGTCCAAAAACAATCAGAAAGTTTTTTTTAGTAAATTGAACACTTGGGATGGAAATTGCTGTGTTTGTCCCTGCCACATATATAAACACACAGCAGTGGCTTTTGAATAAAAGGGTAGGGTGAAAGGGAAGACAGAAAGGAAAAGATGAACTAAAGAGGGAGAGACAAAAAGAGAAATAAAGTGAGAAAAAGAGAGAGAAAAAGTCCTGGACCACTAGTCCTGGTTCCAGTGTTGATCCAGCTGATGGGATGTCAGTCCTGTCTTCAGTGTCAATCCAGCTGTTTGGATGACAATCCTGATTTCAGCATGGCTCCAGCTGCATCAGTCCCATTGATGGAACATGCAGGGTCCTGGGGCCACCACCCAGGCTCAGTAGGGTACATTTTCATGAGTAGGTTTCTCTGCCTTGAAGATAGGTTTCCTTGCTTTCTATGCAAACTAGTTATCATGCGAAGTCCATTCTTTCAGACTGTTCTGGAAATTACTAAGAAGGCTTTGGAATTCTTGGGTGGTTTTGATATCTCCTTACAGTCCATTCCCCTTTCTTGGCCTCATTCCTACACTTCTACTGCCTTTTTTCATTGTCTGTCTGTGGACTAGAACAAGGATGTTTGTCCCAGAATAGTGCTGCCCTATCTCTGCATGACCACCCTTCTCCAGCCATACCTTGTTCTTTCTCATGTCATGTTAATATTAACAATCCTTTCTAATTGCTAACAGTTCTTGTCTGTTATTAACAACAGTGTTTTGTTGACTCCACCGTCATCTGGCTATGGGTGTTTGAGACCTACAAATTAGCTTCTCATCTTCTGGGATTCTACATGGAGTGGGAAGGACATCCTCCTGAAAGTAATTCATCCTCCCAAAAGATGGTTTTCAAGCAAGGTGAGATGAATCACACCCAGAGCTTCTGTTATCACTTCATTGATTTCAAAAGGAGTCCAAGTTACAAGTTTTGGCCAAAAATTTACCTGCTTTGGGGTTGGAGGAAGGGTGTTAGAGGTGATTATCACTCTATGTGATCAAAAAGATTTTGTTGTTGTTATGAAGAAATGGAAATCCAGCAAACTGAAAACAGCTGCATTACTTCCTCTGATAATTTGAAAAAGGACAACCTGTAAAAGATCTTTAATAAAATAAACCAAGAAACCAGCTTTCAATTTATTCTGAATAGTTTTTTCCCCCTCTTTCTCTCATGTGTTCAGGTCTGCTTTTTTAAAAGGTTTTTCAAAAAAATGAAATCAAATATCTTACTTAATCTATGCTCATTTATATGACATTTCAGAAAGCACAAGCCAATAGTTTATATGAATATAAAAGTGGATGACAAAGAGAGGATGACAAGTGAAGAATTAGATCAACAGATTGAAAAGTGTTTGGATGCCATCTTATTTACTCCAAAGATCTAATTGAATCAGAAAAACCTCTACAAAAGAACATTTATGAAGTTGATCAGTAGAGTTTATTTAAAATCAAGAATTAATTATTTGAACTGGATTAGAAAGACTCCTTTGAAAATAGATAACATTCACCTTGCAAAATTGGATTTATTTGCGGGTGATGACTAATTAAAAGTGAAGAATGTCTCTTTGCACTGCAGGCCAAAAAAACATATCGATACATATTGAAAGCCAAAGTACTCCTGACAACAACACAGAGTTAAACCACTATGTGACAGTGCTGCAATATGCCCTGTCCTGTAGAGAGCTGAGTTCATGATCAAACGGGAATTTTGCTTTGTAGACTGATGGAGGCTGGGAGGCTGTTGAGATGTAATGAAAAGATTTTCCTCTGGGAGGTTTCTGTTCATGTTCAGATATCTATCACCCACTGTCAAATAATTCAGAGTGACATGAAGCAGTAACTTCACATCATAGAGACTTTCTGCTACTTGGTGAGCACTGGTGGCAGAACATTGTAAAAGAGGTATCACCTCACTGTGCAATGGGATGTGAAAATGGCTTCTCTCGAGAACAGGCATAAATGCAAATAACTCTAATCTAAAGAAAAAAATAATACAAGGAAAGTAACTAGACATGGAAAAAATCCCAATTTAGTAGATACTCTAATTACACATTTCTAATTCTTCTAATATGAGTAAATCACCTATTTTTGCAACATGGCAATCTGTAAATAATGTTTCCACAGAAAAAATGCTGAAATTTTACTCAAAGGAAACAAAAAGCTGCAAGTCTTGTAGAGTGGTATGGCAAGCTATTCTCAATATCTGTTCAATAATTCTCCTTAAGTATAATAACCAGGTTGGAACAATTAAATTTTCATCTAATCAAATAGCCTAACTCTGCATCACATCCCAAAAATGCTGGTAGTGTAAGCTAGATTTTGTGTTATGAGGTTTTGCACTACAGGTAGGATTAACAGAGCACTAATATAACATTAAAGAGCTGGTCTAACACACTTTTCAATGCCTTTGTGCCTGATGAAATTTGCTACTGTGAAATCCTATTGACTCTATTAAGTCGAAAGGAGACAGATTAAGGGATGTTTATTAACTTACATTACTAAAGTCACATTCCTGACCCAAAAAATACTTCTAACATTCTAGTAGCCTTCATGAATGCTTTATGGGAGTTATAATTTATACAGGCCTTGTAACAGAAGAAAACTGTATGGATAAGTGACTCTCCATTTTCCTGTCTAGCACTTTTCCTCCCCCTAAGCATGGGGAGCTCGTACCATCGCTGAATAGACAATGAATGTAGCAAGGGCAGGAATGAATGTCAGTGTCCCAACATCTGCTTGACACACTAGAAAACAGATATATGACCCAGTTAATTTCCTTATTCTAGGATGCTTTATTTATCTGTTTTAGACAAATCAAATATTGATTGGGGTATCTTAGCTCCCTTTCAAAATTGCATTCTCCCCTTATTCCCCACTCTCTTCTCAAGTCTTCACTTCCAGTAGAGCAGAATCAACCCCATCCTTTTCAAGGCAGATGTTCCAAATACTGAGTCCAAATGGGCTGCAAAGACATAGCCCTTTGTTCTGACCTTGCCTACTGTTTTCAATTAATTCTCTAAAATGACAGGTTTAAAAAGAACAACTGGCCTACTCATCAAATGGTTGCTCTGCATGGTTTCAGTTAGCACCTCAATTATATCTCAAGAAAGAGCTGTCCCAGAAATTCCATGCTATTGCAATTTCTGTACATAAACCATTTTGTCAGCCATCTTACTCCCAGCCTTTTTTTCTTTTCTTCCTACAGCTCAATTGCACATGTGTCATTCTCCAGCAGTCAGACCAGGCTGGAAATGGTGGCTGGGATGGGAAGGAAAGTCTCAAAACAAATTATGTTTCAAAAAAAGAACTCTTTCATCTGGTGAACACTAGCCCAATTATGTATTGTTCAGATTTTTAAAATGCTATAAAATTACTTCAGAGGTTTTCACTTCACCAACTTTACGTCTGTATGGCAAGTCATATGATAAAATCTTTCTAAAACATTTATCTGAGAAATTAGTTAAGGTTTGAATAGAAATATTGCTAACCCAAGTTAGCTGGCCAGATTTGCTGGCTGTGACCTACCCACTACTACTAATGATAACACCTTCTGCCAAAAGAGTGAAAAATACTTGGTCTTTGTAGGTTTCTTTTCATCTATTTCCAGAGTTGACTCTATGATGGAAATTTAGGTCTCTATTTGCAGAGCTTAAGTGTTTCTGCAGACCTTCCCCTACTTTTACATTATGCCCTCATTTTTAAAGCAGCTGAACTTAGAGATGGTACAGGAGGCTCCAATTCAGCTCTTTAAATAGAAATTAAATTTTATAGCATTCTAGTTGCCTGAGGTTACTGTGCACAACAGCTAAGAAGGATCTTGAACTTTGGATGATTTTGCTTTAAAAAGTCCGTGTCTATTACAGTGTAAATTGTTTAGAAATGATGGAAAGAACTTATTTTTGTATCTCTTCTATGTATTTCCCTGCTCATTTCCATAACACTCACAAGAAATACATCCTGAAATCCACATTATGTAGTAGGGAAATCACATTTCTCCTGTGTTTCTTAGAAGAACTGAACTCCTTTTCTAGCTTTAATTTCATACCTATGGTTTATATGTTATATTTTCTATCACAAGTATTGCTCTAGGCGTGAATCTGCAAAAGCCAATTAGAAACTTGGATTTTGGCAAGCATTCACTTAGGCTTCCGGAGTACAGGCTTCAGTTCTCAGTTCTGTTGCTGGTTTTTTGGATAAACACATTCATCTCTTTCTGTGCCGTAAAGTTTTCTGAAATGAAGATGGTCACTGTGAAACACAGCTGTAGATGAGGCTGAGACAACAGAAGGTAAATATGTTTATTAAGACTAACATATCTTAATATTTGATTAGATATAGCTTTGGCCTGGATAAGAGACTACTTCAAGCTTAAGCTTCCCCTCATAAGAGGAAGGGGTTCAGCTTTTTCTATGTTTTGTCTGTGATTCAAAGACCCCACTGGGCACAAAGAATGGTTGGGTGCGCACTGACCAATAAAAACAAAACCAAAACCCATGAGGCCTCTGTCACAAGTGAGTGTTTCCACTGCTTAAAGAATCATCAAAGCTTTTGTCAAAATACAGGTTTTGGTGTGAAGTTACTGTGAATTTGTGACTATAAGTTATCCTTCTCTGCCAGCGTGTTCTCAATTAATTCAGTCCCTTGTCTGAGCTGATATTGGGGATGGCCCTGACCTAGGTGCAGCAACTTTGCATGGTGTCATTTGCAAACTTTCTAAAGATGCTTTGAATTTTACTAAAAATATCATTGATGAAGATTATATAAAATCTTCATTCCAATATGGACCCTTGAAGGATACTACTTGTTACTGGTTTCCATTTGAACATTGAGAAATTGACTGTAACTCTTTAAATGGGGCCATTCCAAGCAATTCCTTATTAATCTGACAGTAACATCCATCTAATCCATGTCTCTCCTACTTAGAGGTAAAAATGTTGTGGGAATCCATATCAAAGGTCTTACAGAAGATTAGGCAGATGACAACCAAACTTCACTTATTTACTGATGTAGTTACTCCATCTTGAAAGGCCCCTGTCAGATTATTCAGGTAGAATATGACCTCGGTGAAGCCACGTCAGTTTTCTCTACTCCCTTGTCCCTGTGTTCTGTGCACTTCGTCATGACTTCCAGGATAATCTGTTTCATAATCTTGCCACGCACAGAGATGAAGCCAGGTAGTTCTCAGGGTCTTTCTCATTATCTTTTTTGATAGTGGTTGTAATATTCTCTTTTCTCCCAGTCACCAGGGACTTCGCCTGACTGCCATGACTTTTCAAACGCAATAGAGTAGTTTAATGACTACATCTGTCAATTTTCCTGAGACTCTGAGATTAATCTTGTCAAGTCCCATGGACTTGTGTGTGTTCAGATTTCTCAGGTTATCTTGAAATTGCTCTTCTTCTATTACCAGAGATTTAGAGACATAGGAAGAGTGATTGCCAGTAAAATCCGAGGCAAAACAAAATGAATACTCATGTTGCTGTATAACTGATAGAATAGATTTCACTGAATCCTGTCACATAAAGCTGTAGAAATCTGAAATTAGAAGCAAGTTGACTTTAGTGCATGAAGTGCACAAAAACAATGAAAGAAAACAAGCTAGAATGTTTGTTGAGAAGTATATTTCAAAATATACATGAGCCCAGTGGTATAATATTTCTGAAGTGCAGAAAAAGAATTTCCTCACCCCTTGAATGAGAAGTCCATGTCTGGAAATTTTAAATGTTTCATAAATCATTTTTCAAAATAATCCTCTTGATTTCAACATTAACATAATAAAATTATGATTATCATGTGTTAATAAATGTCTCAGTTAAATCCATCTCTTTCCAGTTTCTATATAGTAAAGGTACAACCATCTCATGGTCAGAGATTGGGGTTTTCACATAGGGACACTCAACTTTCTGAGAATTAATTGATTTCTCCTGTGTTCGAGTTTAACTGCAGGTGACAACCAAGCCCCATCCAGCTGCTTGCTCACTCTCCCACCAGTAGAATGGGAGAGAGAATCAGAAGAGTAAAAGTGAGAAAACTTGGGGGTTGAGGTAAAGACCCTACTTTTAATGGGGAAAGCAAAAGCTGCACATGCAAGCAATGTAAAACAAGGAATTCATTTACCATTTCCCACAGATGGGAAATTTTTCTGCCATCCCTAGGAACTCAGGGGTCCATTATGCACAACAAAGTCACATGCCATCATCTAAACATCTTCCTCACTCTTCCCCTATCTTTTATTTGCTGAAGACAACAGCTTATGATATGGAACATTCCTTAGGTCAGTTGGAGTGTTCTGTGCTCCTTCCCAGCTACTTGTGCACACAGCTTAGTCTCTGCTGGGGTGGTGTCAGAGGCAGAAAAGGCCTCAAGTCTGTAAGCACTGCTCAGCTGTAACAAGAACATCTCTCTGTTACCAGCTCTGTTTCCAGAACGTGCTCAGAACATGACCTCGTATCAGCAACTATGAAGAAAAATTATGTCTAGCCTGGCCAAAACCAGCACATCTTCAAAGTCAGTGTTTGCTGGATTTAAAATGCAAATAGGACCCTGCAAATAACCAAACTTCAGTTAAAATAATGCTCTGTAAACCACAAAACAAAAACCAATAGCTTTGAGACATCTAAGCATCTTTACTTCTCTCAGCAGAGGGCCAATTTGGGAAAATATGTATGTCTATTCTAGCTTGTCACTGGTCACCACAGCATTGCTTCTCATGACCAGAGACTGTGTATATCCTCAGCTATTTATCATTCTCCTCTAGTTACACAAAAGACTGCAAATGGTCCTAACCTGAAACAAATAAATAAATCTTTCTTATTTGCTCTGGCATATTCAGCAGTGCAATTATACAGCACTTCAACCAAATATAGGAAATGTGAGCAGCTTATGTCCTTGGCACTGGGTAAGTTAGAAGAAGAAGAAGAAAAAAAGGCCGAACCAAAGCAATAATATTAAGCTTCCACATTTGGATAGAAAAGACAAAAGGAAGATAATCTGTAGAAGGGAGAGACTTGGATTGCTTTTTATTTTGAAGTAATAATTGTCCTGCAATCACACATGTAGCTTGGAAGAGTTGAATGCCTACTATCTCTTTGTGAATTTCTGACGCACAGAAGATAAGCAGACTTTTATTCAAGAATCCAAGCCCTCGTTTTGATGAGATCTTAAAAATGCTTTCATTTTGGGGTTTTCTCTTACCAGCTTTGTCTGAATTTCCTGGCAACTTTCTGTATTAGAGTTCTGGACTTGGATAACACACATTAGCATTGTTTGGCAGAGGGTTAGCACCCTACCTTTAAGATAAAGAAGACATTGTGACCAGCTATAGAGGACAAGCACTTGGTCTACTGGTACCAGCTCTGCCAATGGATATCTGAGGGACGATCTGCTAGAACCAGGTTCCATGTACACTCTCAGTGTATTTTACCTGAAGTTTTCAGACCCATCCTTCAACCTCGTTATCCTCTACATTACAAAAGTATTACTACTGAAGTCAATGAAACTAGAAAAAATCATCAAGAAAATAACGAAATTAAGTATCATACTGTACTGGGGGAAAAGTGTTGTTAAGACATTTCCTTGAAAAAGAAATCTAATTGTGTATGTACCTTTGGATATCAGGGCGGTGGTTCATCATGATCAGTTTAGTAGTCCAAATGTATGTAGGACACTCATGCTAAAAAAAATGGAATTGAAAGAGAGAAAGAATGATTGCTTGCAACCACAAGTTCTACATGACCTTCAAAATGGAAGATCACAAAGAATTCAAATATATGATGCAACATAGAAAAGATTTAAAATACTCTTAAAAGAAACAGCTGTAGCAAGATGAGAAGAAAACAGATAATTGACACCAGATGTCCCTCTCAGACAGTGATGAAAGAGTAATTACAGAGGGAGAGATAGCATCCTGCAGAGAGCAGATGAGCTTTACCAGCAGCTCTACAAGAATGCATAGAGACAAACATGAAAAGTTTCACCACCTCCTATGACATAAAGAGACATGAAGAAAAAATCTTATCTTATGCCCTCAAAAAGAAGATAGAGAAAGTCGTGAAACCCTTAAGAGGAAAACTACCTGGAACAGATGGCATCACTAGTAATATCATAAAAGTTGGAGGGAAACCAGTAACCCAGCCAGAAAAGCTAATCAACTTGAACTATAGTGAATGAAGTGTCAAAGGACTGGAATTATATTATAATCACTCTTCTGCATTGTAAAAATGCCAAAGGTGCTGAGACATGCAGCCTTCTTACAGGCTTCCAGCCATTTCTTATATTGGTGAGAATATTAGCTGAGCAATTGACTTTTGTAACAGCTATAGTTCAACTACCCTAAAATAGATAAAAATACTTAATAAAGCATGTTTCATATTCATCTAGTAAACTACTAAATACACATCATTTCATGAGATAAAGACTCTCTGTCAGACTGTCTACACTCCTAAGTAATGATACAGCAATGTGTGAAAAATAAATTCCTCCAAATCAAACTCTAACAAAATGACTCAGTGCTCTACACACACTCCCTAGGGAGAGGATGAGAAGGATCATGAACTGTATGTGACAGATGTTATCATAGTGCTTAAAACTCTACTGGAATGTGATTACATTATAGTGATGAGGGTGACTTGAGAATCTACAGAGAAGAGAAAATTATGAGCAAAAACTAACCTCTGAATATGTCTACATAGTCCTTCTGCATACATTTTAATATTGATAAGAATTTTTTCAATATATAACAGACAAACATTTTGCAAAATTTAAACCTAACTTTTAAAAGATTTTTTAAATTTACTTTAGACAAGTGTTCAGAACCAATCTGATTAGATTTGTTCAGTACCTTATATAAAGATCCTTAATTGTTAGACACTTAGCAACATGCATCTTTAATAAGCTCATCTGTATTTCATAGGTGCTGAATAATACTGCTACCCTATTATGTGCCTGTATCTTGTATTGCATTTTGGATACTGAAGAAAACAGCTTTTAAATGACCTTTTACTTTATGATTTTTTTTTCCTAATTTGATTCTAATTTGCTAATGCTCTGTTAGTCCAAAAACCCAGTAAATGGTTTTGTTGTTCTGAAATCCAGAATTACTTTTGAATAATATGTTCATGATGAATATGCTTTTCTATTTCCTTGGAACTTTTCGAGCTAATTTTTTTCTAATCAGCTGATGTAGGTTGGAACACAGAAAAGTGAAAGCATGCTAGAGTTTTTTTTGTTAAACTTTTGAATTGCATCCTGAGGAACTCTAATTAGATAGCTTGATGTTAACACTATATTTCTAAAATACTCTGGTAAGAATATTGATGGGACAGTGAGTGAAGAATTTAAATGTGACTTCAGGTTAACTTCCTCACAGATTAGAAATATGGGAAAGTTTCCCTCATGGGAGAGTGGAAGGAAACATTATAAAAAATACACAAAGGAATGATTCAGTTATCACTAAGAGTGCATTTATGCTTTAATATTAAAATGTTGTTTTCAGAAATAAATCTTAATTGGATGGAGAGTGCCTTATCAGTACAGATAGTAACTTTGTTGATAGATCAAGGCATAATTGTGTCTATTCGATGAGCTTTGGATTAGAGACATGGTGAAGTATGTTGGTTCTTATTATTCCTTCTTTTAAAAGAACTGGTAAAATAATTTGGATGTCAGTCTAACAACTATTCTTTCTTGAACACTTGAATTGATATGTGCATAAACGCACTTCTGCACTCAAGAAAAGTTTAATACTATTGGTGTATTTATGGTTTCCAACAGTGGAAATTTCAGAGGGAAAATTAAAAACCTACAAAACACATTTGCAGTGAAGGCATGAATGTTCCACATAGGGAGTTTATGGTCTTGAATAACACCACTGAGTGCACTCCATCAAGACAACTGGCAGTCCAAACAAAGAACATTACCAAACATGTATGAAATGGTAATTACGCAACTGTCATTAGTCAAATCAGCAGGTGGCAGAAGAAAACTCTAAGTGACATATGGAAACATTATTTTTCTTTTCCTTTCTCCATTTCTATTTCCTTCCCTCTCTCTGCCTAGATGAGACTTTTTTACACTGGAATTTCCTGGGAAAGTAGGGCATTAAAAATAAAGATGAATCACTTTCTCCTAACTTG
Organism: Irena cyanogastra; assembly: GCA_013397155.1. NCBI lineage: Eukaryota > Metazoa > Chordata > Aves > Passeriformes > Irenidae > Irena > Irena cyanogastra. The sequence continues at coordinate 190,057 of VWZV01001799.1, forward strand.
AATTTAGCAAAGCTTTGTGAATTTGTCCAAAACAGGTAAATAATGAACAACATTGTCCTCTGATGGGCTCTGTTTTCCTTTGTTGAGAGTAAACATACATGAAATCATTCTATGTCTGATTTTGTGCAGAGAAAAACAAAAGTTATTGCACAAATAGAACGAAGCAGTATTTTCAGGAGAGATTTACATAATTTTATGAAAGAGACTAATGTCTTTCTGAAGTAAAAATCTCTGCTGAGATGACTCCCTAGCTAGTCTACAATGTGTATTTCCTTGTAATAAGGTAGTTTATTCCTCTAGAAAGCAATAATGTTTTCAATGGAACTGTTTACAATTAAGCACAAGTTTAGGTGTTTTGCCAGATCAGGACCTCATAATATTATCAATTCTCTCTTAGTTGCCACACTAGATGGGAGAAATTATAAGACTTGACTGAATAATGTCTAGAAAATAATGAAAACATAAAGCAAACCTTTTCAAAGTTTGCTGTTCCCAAAAGCTTTGAAATATCAAAGCATTTTTTAAATTCTGCTTTGGGTGTATCCTTGATTCAACAGAATTGTTAACAATTAGATGGCCAAGAATCCAAAGGAAAAGAAAGAAATTCAAAATGTCTGAGGGGTTTTTTATAATATGTGGTCCATTTTCCAAACCCAGCAATCCTCATATAAGCTCCAACAGATTTAGAAGATTTTTCTATACTAAAAACTCAAACTGTTAATTATCACAACTAAATCCCAGAGTTTCAACTTGAGTTTCTTCCATTACAAAAATCAATATCAAAGTCTGCCAGTATAAACTTTTTGGAATTCTCCCCTGCTCTACTACACACCTACAAACTAGGGGCATAAACCTGAGAAATGTATTAATTTTATTTTCTAATATTTTCATGCTTTTAAAGGTAAAGTTAGAGAAGCAAATGATGTTCAGCAGAAATATTAAGTATGTAAATAATATGTAGATAAAAATCGTACCACTGGAAATATTTTCTTTTCATTCAGAGGATAAACCTCTTACATAGAATTATGGAGTCATAAAATAGTTTGATTTGGAAGGGACCTTTCGAAAGTCACCCAGTCTAACCCTCTGGCAATGAACAGGGACATCTTCAAATAGATCAGGTTGCTCAGACTCCCATCAACTTGACCTTGAATGTTTCCAGGGTTGGGACATCCACCACCTCTCTTAAGCAACCTGTTCCAGTGTTTCACCATCTTCATAATAAAAAAGGTCTTTCTTATATCTGATTTGGTTAGACACTCACTCAGATTAAAATCATTCCCCCTAGTCCTATCGCAACAGGATCTGCTAGAAAGTTTATCTCCAGCTTTCCTGTAGGTCTCCATCAAGAACCAAAAATTCTCAGTAAGAACTTCCCAAAGTCTCTTCTTTCTCTTCTCTTCTCTTCTCTTCTCTTCTCTTCTCTTCTCTTCTCTTCTCTTCTCTTCTCTTCTCTTCTCTTCTCTTCTCTTCTCTTCTCTTCTCTTCTCTTTTCTCTTCTCTTCTCTTCTCTTTTCTCCCATTGAAGAATTTTTTCCAATGAACTTTCCTCATTGAAGTGCTTCCATCCTCTGATCATCTTGATGGCCTCCTGGGGACCCTTTCCAACAAATCAATGGTCTTCCTGAACTGGAGACCCCAGAGCTGGATGCAGCACTCCAAAGGTGGTATCACCAGAGCCAAGTAGAGAGGAAAAATCTCGTCCCTTGTCCTGCTGGCTATGCTGCTGTGGATGCAGCCCAGGACACAATTGACTTTCTGGGTTGCAAGTGCACATTGTTGGGTCATGTACAGTCTCTCATTCACTGGCTGCCCCAGGGATGAGAGGGGCAGCAGGGCTCCTCTGAATCTCTTCATCCCACAGTCTGTATTGATAGTGGGGGTTGCCTTGACGCAGGTGTAGCACCTCGCACCGTGGCCCCACTAATTAAGCTCGTCCTGTCCACATCATCCTGTCCTTCAGGAGTGTCAGCTGCACTTCTCTGCTTGGTGCTGTCTGCGAACTTGCTGAGTATCCACTCAATCACTTTTCTATGTCTGTCATTTAATGATGAAGGCATTACAGAGCACTGTCCCCAGTACGGACTCTGGAGGGTCAGCACATGCCAGCAGTGTCCATTGTGACACTGAGCCACTGCCCAATACCTTCTGGTTGACTGTCAAATCAATATGCAACTGAATAGGATGAGGCACCTGGATTACCTCTGAAGATGTCCTTGTCCTTTCCAGGATTACTAACCCTGATTCTGTGAATGAAGTCAATAGCCCTCAAGGAAGATCATGGAAAATTTTTCATTGTTTTCAATATGCTCTTTACACCATTCAGTTCTTCACACCCCTCAGAAAACCTGACTTGAAGTCTGAGTGCGAGAACAGTAAGTTCAGTAAGAGGTTTTCAGTAAGAGAACAGTAAGAGGTTTTGCTCACATCCCTTTCTAAGCTTTTTCTCCAAATTAGAAATTCTTTTTAATATCCAACACATGTTGCAGTGCCACAACAAGGCCAAAATTGTCTCAGAATAGATAATGAAATACACCTCTTATTTGTATCATACATTTTTGGAAAAGATGTGAGCCTCACAGAGAAGAAATCAATTGTATGAGAAAGATAACATATTCGGTTCCCTATGCTAGTGAGCTGTGGAAATATTTAAAACAGAAGCATTTTCAAGGGGCTCCCTATAAATTTTGACTTTATTTTGTTCAACTTTTATAGCTATATCCTTCTCAAAATTTAGATTTTTGTAATACTTTTTTTTCGTAGGAACTCATCACTGTATAGCTGAATTTTTCTATTGGTCTTTTGCGGATAGATGCAGGAGCACAAATACAGATCTATATGGTGAATATGGGAGAGAAAATATAATTTTGATTGTTTCCTCTATGTAGCAATATGGAAATAATAGCAAAATGGAAATATTTATTTTTCACATCTTCCTTCCCCACTAAAAAAAAGCACATATGTGCATACAGGCAAGGACATTAGTAACAGAGATCAGAAACTTGATTTTCCTTTTTTAATGTCAACATATATTCAGGACATTCATATATTGATACATAAATAATTTTTAGTTATTTTTAAACATACTGTTTCTTATTCACTTAAGTTTTGTGGAAAAGTAGTGTGAATGTTTATTTATTCCAATTTAAAAATACCCACAGCGTGCAATTGTTTCAGATTGCAATAATTACTTTCTAATGCTTCCTTTATGTTGCTTGCTGATATCTAGAAGCTGCATCCTTTTTTAGGATCAGAACTCATCTAATGGGCTGAAATGGAAAGATGACACTATTTTTGATATAAAAACTTAATGATGACTCAATTTTTAAAATAGTCTTTAGAGGCTATTCCTTAAGACAAAAATTGTCAGTAAATTACTGAATTTTAGGCATAAAAAGGGAATATATTACTTTTTAAAATGATAATTGCTGCTTCACATTTTTCTAGATATATAAATATACCTGTAACAAATATATTTTTATATAGCAAATATATTTTCTAAGATGTCCCTGAATTTTTGATCAAATAATGTTTCAGGAAACATAACTGATCTCTATATTTCAGCAGCATGCTGATATACATCCTATTTCTTTACCCATGTTTGTAAACTAATGAAGTAGGAGTAGAATTACTGGAAAACTTGCCTAAATATTTGCCTGAATCGATCCATGACTGTTTGGAGAGGGGGATTTATTGATCTTTTTTGTCATTTCAGCCTCAGATTCTTGCTCAAGATGACATTAGATCTCAGAGTGTCAGGACAGAAGCTAGAGCTGACAGAGTGATCTATTCCTACCCTCATTTACCTACTCAAATTTTCATATATTAAGAACAATAGTAAGAAATTGTTGCAATTTTGGTTTGCATTATTTAAGTTAGCTTATTAGCTGGTTAGCTAGAATTTTAGTATGATTGAATTATTAGTTTATTACCACTCATTTTTTTACCTACCTAAGTATAAAATGCCAGTAAACACTTTCATGAACATATAGATGTCTTGTTAGTGAATCAATTCAGTATTTCATTTCTCCATTATAAAATTATATTCCAAATTATTTTATATCTTCCCTCTCATGAGTTTATTTTGGAGTCAAGTCAGTTTCCTATACAGGAAGAACATTTTATTTTAAGTTTATATATAGTTCCTTTGATAACTGAGGTGTAGAATGCCTATTAAACCTAACACATGATGTGTGGTTTAGGTCATGGTCTTGTAAAAAATACTCTTTGAATCATTTCTGACAGTTTTATAAGCCTTCTTATCTCAAAGCCATCAATGAAGCACGCCTCATTAATTGTGTGAACATCTATTGCCCTTCACGTATAAGTTTCAAAGTTAGAATTCAGGTTTTTCCTTCCTACAGTGGCACGAAGGTACTTGTCTTTCTAACAAGTGTTGCTCCAAAAGAAAATGATTCATAGCTTTTCCACAGCTTTCTGAGAAGTTACTTGTACGTCATTTAAAAAAATGCATTTGACTTATGCAGTTAAGAAGGAAAATTGTGGAAAATATTGGCCATCACTCACCATTTGAAAAAGAAAAGCTGAAGTGCATCCCAGTGTGTAGGCCTAACTTTGGAATGGCAGCCCAAACCTCATCCTCCTGTGGGAATAAGAAAACATGGTTGTAGATCCCAAAGCTGAGCAGCCCTGTTAGATCCCACAGTCAAAGCTGGGAAGACAGCAGGAGTAGAATAATTGTGTGAATAAAGAATCCACCTCACTAAATATTTGAATGACTATTATAGCTAGAAAATCAAAGAGCAAGCTGTCTCAGTAGTGATTGCCAATTATGGTCTTTCTTAAGAAATAACTAAGAATAGGTAAAAATATAGTCTAATATAGTGCACTGTAATCTAGTATAAAAATAGGTGGGATGAGAAAATTGTGAAGAAAATACTATGAGTTTAATCAGGCACTTTTAAAAATATTTGAAATATATAAAATGATAGATTCATAATGATTTTTAATAAAATATCCAATAGAATAAACCCAAAGGAATAGCTAGTAAACGTCTATCAGTTTCTGAATGCAACCAAAAACCTCAAATCTCTTTAAATTAAAGCAAATTTCATCAAAATAGTAAATAGTGACAGCAATAATTATTGAATTTCTATATTCATAGAAAACTGGGACTTCATAAATATCAAATAATTTCCTAAAGCATATAAAGTGTATGCTAGTTTTCAATAGCTATAAATTCAACAATATATCCACTTATCCTTTGTTTACTGATCTTTGTCATTATAAATAAACAGAAAAGCTGCTAACATATATTACAGTTGAAAAATTACTGAAAACCTACCATTTATTCATAATCAAGGATTTTAATGGACTATACTGCACCCTTTGCTTATTCAGATAGACACCTCAATTTTTTTCCTCATATATTTGAGATAGGACATAACAAAAAAGATTTTTGCCTTTAGTGAAACTGTATGTACTCAATTCCACAATCCTTTTCACATCTCAGGGTAGTTTAATTGAAACAAAGCTTTGTATAAAAGCATAAGATAGTCATTACTATTTTCAGCGGAAGCAAAAAATATTCAGGTCTGGTTCAAAACAGAAATACCATTTGTATTTCTGAATAAATAGAAGAAAATATATTAGTTATTTTATATTAGAGTTAATTAAATAAAACAGAATCCTAAAACTGTGGGAAACAAAACTTAGGTTAATGTGAGATGCAGGGCAAAAGGTTGCCATTGCTGTGAGTTGCTTACTCTGTGTTTTTAATTTGTATAATTTGTTTGCTATGAAAAATGTAATATAAGGCTTGAAGGCCTTTCCTAACCTTTTAATAACTGAGACAGGAGGCTGTGGCCATTAATAGCTATTTCATAACTAAATAACCAGTAGGAATAAGTTTTACACTGAGCTTTGACTGGTTGAAAGATCTGTCTTCCTCTATGCTTCCAAAAACTTACCACCAAACCAAAACGAACAGACATCCAGGTGATGTCTGGTGAGGGACCCAAAGCCTGCCCTGCAATGTGCTTTTCTGATCATTTGGAGATATTGACATTCTCTTTTGGAGATTTGACTCGAGTAAAAGATGTTGCCTAAAGATGCTGCAGGTTTAAATAGTCAAAACTGGGAGGAATGACATCAAGTGCTGAGATCTTTGGTACAATTTTCTCTGGATGGAAGGGCCATTCTCTGTTTCTGGGTTCACTTTGAGAGGGGAAGTTTCTTAGAAACCATTATAGCTGGGGCTTGTCCTTCTTGCAGTAATGAAGGCTAGTTACTTCTTTAAATAAGCCTTGAGAAATTGTCAGTCTTCATCCAGTAAGCAAAATATTAAATTATTTATTTATATTATCATTTGTTTGTTTGTTGGTTTGGTTTGGTTTTTGTTTTGGTTTTAGGTTTTTGTTTCTTTGGTTTGTTTTTCAGGTTTGTGAGGGTTTTTTTGTTGTTTTTGTTTTTGTAGGTTTTTTTGTTGTCAATATTTACTTCATTAAAGAGCTTTTCCATTTTGTTTGTGCTTAAAGGAAATGGTCACTTGGCAGAAAATAAGCTAACTGACTCACCAGGGAAGTGCAGAAAGGATTTATGGTGTCTAAATCACACCCTCTCAGTCAAAAGGTATGAATATGAATGCAGCTTTTAAAACACCAAGTGGAACTTAGGAAGTAAATGCAAATTGAATGCTAGTGGAGTCAAAGGCTAGCATTATTGAAACAGATGTTTAGAGCTGATTTTTTCTTTTTAAGATTTTAGTAGTGTAAATATTTTTTATACCTGTAAAGAATAGGGTAGTAGTGTCTTACTACTCAAGAAAGGACTGACATATAATAAAATACTGTAAGTCAATAAAATTTTCTGTTAGCACTAGGGAAGCATACTTTAAAAAATCAAAAGCAATTGTTCATATTGCACCTTGCTTGACCTCTGGTAGCTTCATCTCTCTTACAGAAGTGCTCTCTCAGTCTAGGAAAAGAGAATTTCTATCTATGAAAAAAGTATTCTTTTCCCCCCACAGATGGCTGCAAGTCTGTTCTGTTTTAATGGCAAAAAGAGGAGAGATGAACGATTTTGCACTCACAGTGAATGCTGGCTTGACATTGTCCCAGGCTTTTGTTTCAGGCTAAAAACAGTATTCAAGCAAGGAATGCTTTTTATAAAATGCCCTCATCTTTTACCAAGATGATACAAACTAGGGAAACAAGAATATTGGTGTTGAGAATACAGAAAGAGTATTGCTCTGAACACTGCTTTTTTTCTATCATATTATTTTTCTGACACTTCCGAGTTTCCAGCTATTGAGCAATGTCCAATTTCCACAGTTATCCTGGCTTACCCCAACATTTTAGCTTGTTTAGTGCATAGAATGGCAGTCTAGAGTTGTATTAAATTTTATGGAAGAAACAGGTGCTTTTGAGAGAAAATAGTTTTAGCTCCATCATGAGAAACAGGATAAACAGAGATGTTCTTACATTAAATCAATGGCACAATTTGTCTATTTTAAATCTATGGATAAATTTTAAAAATGAGGTTGGACCATCTCATGAAAAAGCAGGTTAAGTCTATGAATCTAAGAAAGCCCTTGAATTTGTTCCTTTGGGTGCTTCACAAACTCTTGGCCCATTGAATTCATAATAAAAACCAGAGCAATATTAAATGAGAAAGGGCTATTCTCATTTAATTAGAAACCTGAGTTTTCTGAAGCTGGATTAGTGGAAAAATTGGAGACAAAGTTATTGGTCAGCTAGCAGGTAAGTGCTCCTGCGACCACACAATGAATACATCAAAACTTTTAGACTGGTCCCTTAAAGTCATCAAGAGTATCTGCAGGTCAGCTCTCAATGACTAATTCAAAACAAAGGTGCTCAATTGCATATGGATATATTAAAATGTATTCAGATGAAAAATACATCTGAACGACAGGGATATGGACATGTTGTGGAAGGGCAAGAAACTAACTCAGAGGAATACTATATTCTTTGTAAATTATTCACTCAAATGTAGTCAATATGAAATAGTGTTGCAACAGCCAATGTGCCAATATCCCACAAGTCACAGAAGAAATATTTTATTTGAGGTGGATAGTGGCAAGTGAATACTTGATTTTGACTGTTCGCAGTTACTGAAAGTAAGAAGGTATTGATCAAAGTTAGCTAGTTCAAGTAAATTTTAGAAAAGGAAAACAGTTTTCTTTGTGTTTACCTAAAAAAATGCTTTATTTTTCTTCTGCAATCATTAAATGGTATCTTGTTATTGAACAGAAAATCAGAAATATCAAAACTGAAGTGGACTATTGGAAAAGGATTTAGCAAAACAATTACATTTTTAGTTATTCTACTCCAGGAAGTTATGCATTACACAAATTTGCTGGAGTGCCATAAACCTGCCTAAAGAGATTAAGCTTTCCTGTAGTTTCCACCACACTAAGAATAACTGCACTTTTTAATGATAATAATATGCCCAATGCTGCAGCAGATCAGATTGGGATTTTTTATTACTCATATGACATCCTGCACTTTCCAGAAGAGTTGCTTTTCATAACCATTATGTCACGTACTCTCCCTAATTTGTTTGGAGGAAATACCTTTCTACCATTAAAGTGAAATTCACTACTTGACTGAGAATCTACATTTTGAGCTAAAACAGATGGAGCTATTCTACCACCCATGAGTGTCTTTCTCCCCATCTAGAATAGCATGCAAAGCTTATGTGATGCTCATAAGATCATTTGAATGGCTGCATTGATCCTTCTAGCTTGGTAAAGACGCTTACAAGAAAACATTCCTAGTTTCAGTCCTGAAACTAACAGCTTTCCATCTCTTCAGGCCTTATAAAAAGCCAGGATCAGAAATCAGTAAAATATTGTTTCCAGTCTACTATCCCTTCTTCAGACGCAGTAACATACAGGCTCATAAATGCAACAGAACTGACAGAAAGAATTAGGAGATCTCAAAACAGTCATCCATTCTTTGATATGGTATAGATCTTAAAGCTGGTTTTTTGGATAAATCAATATTTGAAAATCTGTCTTGGATGTGTAGGCATGTTTTTTAAAGATTTCAATTCTCACAAGAAGCAGATTTTACAGCTGCCTATTTAGACAATCTGATGGACAAAATTTCACTTTGGTGCTGAGTTCAGCCTGAGGTTTGGCTAGGTTCAGGAGCACTGCACAAAAATGTTTAATGGACTGGACACCACTGATGTAAGCGGGAACTGATTTCTGGTCATGGTGTAATCAAGGGAATTTGAGGTTTTCATTACTTTGCAATACCAACATATTGATTTGCAGATAATGGCAACAGAAGAAATATAGCAATTTATTTTGCTATACTTTAATTCTTGGCTTTATAACAAAATGGTTAAATTATATCAGATCTAAATAGAAGTTAGTTGGCTAAGCTATCGTGTTTTGTTCTCCACATTGTGTTCTTACTGCCCAATTTTTCTTATATGTTCTTAGAATATGTAATACTTACAGCTCTCTAGAACTATTTCACTTTTGACTTCCAGTTGCTGGAATTTTATCTTCAGCTTTTAATATTTTAATAAGGCAGACCAATTTTAAAATATTCGTCCTAATAATATCTATCTAATCTGTGAGAACAATGACCTTGACCAACAATGGCAGGTTGGATATTCACAATCTGAGTTGAATTCTGATGTAATTGTATTTAAATCTTAGGATTTTCTCAGTCTTCTTTTGCTTTAGCTCTGTATTATCCTCTTTGTACCTCTAACTATGACTAGTTGATTCAAATTTACTATGAAGTAGTTTTATTTTATCTACAGTAGTTGTATGGAAGAGATGAAGAATATTTCAGACTAATTATGTTATATAAAATGTAGGTAGAAAGTACAGGTATAGTTTAATCACATAAATATGAAACTAGAGTTTGTGGGTGTCACTGGTATGGGTACATCAACTTCTATCTACCCACCTGGACTATTTAACCATATATATCCTCTTTCCCTGCAAATTTACTGTCAGAAAGACATTGAAAAAATGGCAACATTAAGGACAGCATGCTTTATTTAATTTTCATTTAAATACCAGAAAGCTGCTTCTGCAATATCAAGATAAATTTAGACATTCCTCTAAATTTGTGCTGTGCTCTTTTAAAATCACCAGCCTGTCAGAGCACGCAGCAAGTATGTTTTCGTGGTATTCTCTCAGTGTGAATACTGTGGATAGTTCTGAGGCAGTAACGGGATTTAGACTTTCTGAAGGATCTTCTATAAGATTTACAGTTTAGGGATGTAAACAATATTCAGCCCAAAGCCAGGGTATTCTACTGAAAAAAAAAAATATTCCTGTGTAATTGTTGAAACTTCTCAGTCTCTGAGTTAACCTAATCTCAATTAAATCTTCCAGCTTTCTTCAGCATATTCTATTGTGAATAAAATTAATATTAGTCTTAATCTACACAGAAGGCGCTCTCATAGAATTAACATCTGAAAAGTTCACTTCAAAGTCCAGTGTTTATGGAGGAAGGGGAAGGGGAAGGGNTAGGAATGGAAATATCAAGGAAAGAAAGGGAAATGAAAGAAAGAAAAAAGGCATGCAGCAGGAATGGAAATATCAATGAAAGGTCAAGAGCGAGATTAAAATCTCTGCAGAAGGGTAAGGGGCTAAAAGTGATCTTCAGTCTTCTACACAGGCAAGTCCTTCCTAGCTGCTGTCTGTGGGTGAAATGAGTCAAAGGAGAAGACTGAACATTGTAATAGAGAGTGCTGACCACTACAGTTCAGCTTGGTCAAATACAAAGTTACTCTATACACAGTCACATGAGGGATGGTGCAGACTGTTTCATCAGAGTATGTGAAAAAGTAAGGCTCATCCTGAGAGTATCTTGCTAGCAAAGTGTATAGTCTTACTCTGTTGCACACTGACATGAGATTTCAGTTTCATTGCATTCCTAAGTCAGTGATACAAAGTTTTCTACAAATGTAGCAAATGATCTAATTTTTTTTTTTCTTTGTGTTTGGTTTGCTTCTACTGAGGTAGAATTGTCAGAATCTTTTTACTAATACCTACATTGAAGTAACATAGAAGCCATCAATGTACTGGAAAACTTCAGGACAGAATTTGTAATGTGTCAGTAATAATATGTGTCACATAATATTAATGTACAAAAAGTGGGCAATTTCCACCTGAGCTACATTCTGAAAAAGTCCAAAGATTTTGAGGTGGACACAACACTGAGTATATCAGACTTTCCAAATTGAGTACAAATCTGTTAATCTACAATTATGGAAATTATCTACTTATTCATGGAAAAAAACAAAAAAAAACAAAAAAAAACCCAAAAAACAACTCCACAGTCAGAAAAATTTACAAGATAATTAAGAAATTCAAAAGAGTTGATCACAAAATCACAGGATCAGTGATAAAATTCCTGTGATTGCCATAGTTTTTAGTTTTGACAGCAAGAATTAAAAGCTCCTGCATAAATCTAGGTACTGCAAGCTGTTTGTGGTGTGATGTGTATTGTCTACAGAACAAATACCCTATACATAGAAAGATTAAAAATTCCTCACAACTCAAAGATAACTTCACATCACTGGTTACATCACATTGACTTGTTTATATGCCATGGGGGACCTCCCATTAGCTCATTAATTGTAGAGATTTTTAAGTTTTTAGCTCTTGTTTATGAATGAAATCGCATTAACTTCATAACTTGAATGCAAAAACAGTTCCTCACCTGATAATTTGTAATTCCCTTCTCTTTCCTTCTGTAGATTTTTATGATGAAAAAATGAAGTAAATGAACTAAATGAACTATTTAGTAAATATACTCTGGAATTTATATTGACATTATTTTACAGAAACTTTTCTGAATTTAGTCCTCTAGCAAGTGAAACACCATGTGTTATCAGGGTTAGTTAAAAATAGAGAACAAAAAAGAAACTAGCAAATGATTCCTAAAACAAAGAAGAATACAGATGTTATATAATGAAAAATGAAAATGTTTGCATTAATGGTTTAACTAACTGGTATAAGAATCAAACCTTTGCTTTCAGCTGATGGAACAAAAAAAAAGGTCAGAAAAATATTGACTCCAAGAAAGGAGAAAAAGTAGCCATTAATGTGTACTTATATGCTCTCCAGACTGTAAATTGAACACAGAAATATAAGTACATTCTCTTCTTAGAAACAGATGAGGAAAAGTAGTTGAAAATGTTCAAGACACTTTCTGTCAGTGATGACCTGTGCCCTTTTTGCTAACCTGCCTTGCTCCTGTACTTAATTCTGTTCTACCTCAATTTCCAACATATAAACTTGAAGAAAATAAATATTCAAAGGTTGTGATCCCTGAAAGGCTTTCTCTTGGCTACTCGATTGTCATGTTTTAGGAATACTAACACTGTTTCCTCCTTCAACCCCATTTTTCTCTTTCACTCAGTTCTTGCTTTACCTCTTACACACCTGGTGGTGTTGAGAGTTAATAAAACTGCAGAATTGACACTGCAAACATTGAACATTGAAAACTATGATATAGACAACAGTCTTAAATCATATAATAACGGAAATAATTTGAATTCCTTTTAGTTAACCTCTGGTGTTTAGATTTTCAGGATAGACCTGGGCTATTTTTATCTACAAAAAGAGGCGTTTCAGAAAATAACTTTGTACAGTATTCATGAATTGCACTGTGATGTTAGCTGCTTTTTAATTATTTTTTGTATGTGTAAACCCTTCTGATGTTCTTGTTAGTAGAAAGTTTGAGTTGAACTGTAAATTGAAATATTTATGTGAAATTCCCATTAAAATATGCTAAGTCATCTTCAGTGTTCTGGAGCTCCCATAGCTGTCCTGGTGTCACTGAGCTGCAGCATCACCTCCTTAAAGACAATGAGGAAAGGTCCCAGGCACTCTCACACACATTCACCCACACAGCATAAGGATGAGTCTGAAGTGGATGTGGAAAGGCAGTTACAGCTCATCTTTCCTCAGGTGAAGTAGCAGAGACCTTCTTCTGTCCTGGTGATTCTCTGGTCCTACCCCACAGGTGGTCTGAGTGCCACTCTTCACATCTCTTACAAGTGACCCACATATTGCACTGGAAAAATCCTGTTGATGATTGTAGATATGATCCAACAGGAAAGATGAAGCTCAAATGAAAGAGCTATCACAGATGCATGTAAGAGATTCAGAAAACAAATACTAGGCACACATACCTCACTGTGATTTAATTCTCTCATTTTCCTCTTCACAAAATACACTGCTCTTCTTTTTAATTTTTTTCCTTTGTCCCTTTAGAGAGCACCTGGAAAGCAAAACTGAGGCATTCTTCTAGTGATTAACTGGCAACCAGACAAAATTACTGACTTGAAAAATCTTCTGATTTCATACATCTCTAGTCTTGAGATCCAATTTAGAATTCCTCAGAAGACCATGTTTTCAGAACCTTGAACATTTCTTCTCATAAAGAGGCCTTAATATGCCTCTTAGATCACCTCAAGGTGCTTTTATTTGTGCATGAGAAAATGAAAGCATCCAAAATCAAAGAAAGAGCAAAGACTAAGCTGTAACGCTCAAAGCTTGCAGCGCGATTGCTACTTCTCTCTGCTCAAGAAAAGAAGGAAGCATCGGCAGTGATTTTTCCAATGTAGGTCTTTTCATCCTGTGCATCTCTTTCAGATGTGTTGTTCAGATGCAGATGCAGAATCTGTTTGCAATTACTATTCACTTCAGGGGAATTTATTGTGTGGTGTGATTGATTTTCACCACTTTGTATCTGCTGTCAATACCCCTCCCAGGTTTCCTGCGAAGTAATGTACCCCAGACCAGATGTAATCTGTTGTATACTGAGCTAAAGTCAGAGTTGAGTACGTATTATTGTACACAGTGCAGTCATTTAAATTGTGGGTGAGTCATGAAACACTTTTTTTTTGTAAAAAGCAGATATATTTCTTACAACTACTTCATTCAGTAATTTACTGTTCTGCACCAATAAGCACTGCAGTATTCTGAAACAAGAGAAATAAAATTTGTAATTCATGAACAACCATGACTTTCAGGACAATAAGCTAATAATTAAGGGGCCAAATTATGAATATTTTCTTAATACTCCAAAGTACCTATTTATGGAAGTGACTAGGTCTTCTCAGCTGAGCATGTGCACACAGGAGTAGAACCTACGTTGTTTAAGTAATGTCAGTCTGCCCCTGCAATTTTAAAGGTTATTATACAGCTAATGAGGACTAGCAAGTCATGATGTGACAGAAGTCTTTTGCTCTGCAGCTGACACTAACTTGCCAAAAGGTACTTGATTAATTATAACATTGTAAGATAATGCCTTGTGAGCCCATACCAGGCAAATTACTCTTCATAGAGCACTGACAGTGCATCTCTCTTCCACCTATGTAATTTATTCTAAGTGTAACAGTCACAGGAAACACACAGCCTCCAAAAATTACAGCTGCAAAATGACAAACATAAAGCAAACTAGATTGCAAGCTTGAAACCATTTCTCATGGGGTGTAATTATAACCACACATCAATCCCCTAGAAGGAATAACACGCTATGGAAAAGTCAATGCAGAACTTCATTATCTGCCACCTACACTAAAACATACTTCACCCTTTCTGATTACCATTGTTTCCTTTCTCGTATATTTGGAAAAAAGCCCACAGCAGTGCATACCTTGCAGCAATGTTTCTATGTTGTGACCTGTATTATCCCTGCACTGGTTTCCAACAGCCTTCTACTACGAGGCTTCAATTTTTAAAATACTATGTAATGGCTGTGATGTATTTTCAGAAGTAAGAACATAAGAAGTTTCTGTAATTCAGTATTTAAAATAAAAACAACCCCCCACAAAACAAAACCACAAAGGAACCCGGGAAAGACACTGTTATGACATTGCAATCTAATTTTTTAGCAAGCCAGAATGACCTGCCCAATTCAAAAGGGAAAAGAAAAAACTGGTGTATTCAAAGCTGCTAAAATAACATTTAAAGCCTCTAGAAATGAAAAGGATCAGACATCCCTTATGTTGCTATTATTAGGAAACATAATTTTTCTTAGATGGGCTAAGAAGGAATAGACCCTTGGGGTGAAGCTGAAGTAAGAATTTTTTTTTAGTTATGAATTACTTCCCTTCATGAAGTACATCTGGATACAAAGAATCATATTATTTCTAGCCATAAGTATTAATTTTCTCAGTGTGAGATGTCTGCAATATGGCAATTGAGCAGGAGAAAATTTTGTCTAAGATCACAAAACAGCTGTATCATCACTAGGCATCTAGAGACTCTTCACCATTGAACTGTTTCATGCTGAAGAGGTCCAAAGCTTTTATAAAAGGGAGAAGAAGAGTAAACCACTAGAAAAAATACTAGATATGCTTTGCAAATTAAATATTGTTTTGTCAGGTAACAGCACTCAGAAAAAGTATAAAGGACCTTGCAAAAGAAAACATAACACAAAAAGCTCTATCAGAAATCCAAACAAGTAAAGAAAGAGAGAGAAATGAGATTTGACTCTAAGCTTATTCAGTGTATCAGTGGGTTTATTGAAATAGATTTATCTCAGATCTTAGGTAATGGAAAAAATTTTAATATGAACATTAAAGAACTACAATGTGATTAAAAATCTTTTTGAAACTGCCTCAATTCATGAGCCACACAGACTATTTTGTGCTCCAACGACAACAGACATTGTTCTAACAATGAGTACCTGCCTTACTAGGAGGTGTAATTGTCCATAGTGCTGCTTAGAAAGAGAATCTAGTGGAAATATTTGAGTGGATTAAATAGTTTCTCTTGGTATTAAAACACAGAAAGCAGTCAAGGAAGGTAAACATGTGAGAAAAGTTAAATAAAATGTAGGCCTAACCAGTGCATAGCAATTAAATTCACAAGCCACTCAGTTCTTGCAAAGAAAAGTAAAATAGTTCCCAAAGTTTATGACACGGTAGTAGAATTATATTCCTGTGTTCATTATTTTCAGGTTATAGTCTCCAGTTAATACATCATTGGTGATAAAGTGTCATGTAACATTCTCAGTTGTAGATCACATTAACACGACCAATCTTTTGCTAATGTAGAAGTACTCTCAGAAATAGAGATAAATTATCCCTGGAAAAACACAGGGCTTATGTGCTAAATGTGTATATTCCATGGGTTTTTCTTAAGTGCCATAGCAGTATTGCCAAAATTTGTCGTTAAAACCTGCCTCAGATACTTTTAACCTTGTAGAAGACTTCAGACAATGTGGCTGACGTTTCCTACATTTTTTTTTTCTCTGGGAATTTCAGCACGTAAGATTCATTGTAGAAATGGATAAGTAAAAGAAACAACTCAATATTTAAAGCTATGCATGATTTCCTGGAACCGCCATGGTCTGGCAACTGAAATTTGTCACAGACATAGGCTTCACTGAAAAATCTACAGCCTTGTTTTAGGAAGAAAATGTGTTTGTCAAGGTCTGGGGATCTCAGAGCTGTAGTATATGCATACATATTATGCACTGTGCTTTAAGTGAAAAGATTGAACCAGAAGCAATGTTATCCTAGGAGTTTAGTCGGAAAGACAGCCAGTGAGAAGTTTTCACACACCAAAATTGAAAAGGATTCATTTTTAGATGCTAAAGGGGTATTTGGAGAAAGTATGGATGTTCTATTTTGCAGAACAACTTGCAACATGTACTTGAAGACTAGTTTTACCAAGCTGCACGCAAAATTGCACATGTGGCCGGTACCTGTCTCACCCACAAGAAGAAATTATTTGCTTTTTTTGACCTTCTTTTTAGGCAGGTCTCTGGCAATAAGACATTTCTGTGATTATATAATCAAGTCATTGCAAGAATGTGATATGTAAATGTTAAAAGATTTTGCCAAATTTCAGCTCATACGGTCCTTTCTACATGTTTCTCTCATTTGCATCATCTCAGGGGATATGGAGCTCCATTTGGAAAATAGAAAGAAAGCATTTGAAGGAGCAGGATACCTGGTGGGAGATTCAGCTACCATCTTCTTAGACAGAATATCCTAGCTGTCTCTAGAAGATGTGGAAATTGACATCCACTTGCATAGCTGTGCGTGCTTTCTCAGAAGGGGCTTGTATTTGCAAGTTGCACAAAAAGTCTTTTTGATGGTACCTTTGACTTATATTGTTTTAAAAAGAGAAAGTCAAATATAGTTTTAACATGACTTCAATAAAACAGGCAGGGCTTGGTGAAGAAGAGAAAGAAGGGGGTTGCAGAAATGACAAGTTATTCACTGAGATGCCACGAATCTCAGGGAAGAAATGTTCAGCTTAGATGCTTTGACTCCAGTCAACATCAAAACTTGATTTCTGCATCTATGAATAGCACATAATTAGCAAGCAGTCAGTGAACAATAGTTTCAAAATCAATTTCTGCAATTCTACAGAGAAACCAGACCGCAAGACTCTTACAAAATGTTAGTAAACACACTTTTTAAATATTCTTCTACGAGTAATCCACCCAGGCTCTGATCCAACAGATGCACTCAGAGGTCGGCATTCCCTCTGCTCACACACAGCCTCACCGCAGGTATGGCTCACGGGCCCCAGTTCCTTCTCCAGAGAGGATGGATTGCCCCATTCACCCTGCTTCCCAAGCCCCTACAGCCCAGCCCCTGCAGCTGCCCAGATACCACCAAAATGCTGGTGGGTAAGCCCCTGCTCCCCAAAACCCTGTGGGGTGGAGGGGTTACATGTTGCTGCACACTGCCATCAGCTGATTGTCAGCTTCCTCATTGATAACTTCAGAGAATGGTTGACTTTGGTGCAAATATCTCCATCGGTGAGAACTTTGGGTGCTGCAGCCAGGCAGAGGGGCTGCCCTCTCACTCCCGCCGTGCCAGTTGCTGTTCCCAGTCCCTGCCACACAGAGGAGGTGGTATGTGGGTGCCCATTGCCACAGAGGGCTCCCAGGCTGCTTGCACAGCTATCAGGAAATTGTGGGCATTAGAGAAAGGTGGAGGGAAATTGATAGAGAAGAGCTCATTTTGAGGGAGAGGGAAACTACTCACTCTCAAAGCAGACAAAAAACAACAGTGGGAACAGCATGAGTTAGGAGTCTCCAGTTTTTCATTCACTAAGCAGGCTTTTCAGCTGCTGCAGGTTTTCAACATCATCTGCATCCTTGCCATGAGGCATCACTTCATAATTAGGTGACTCCTTTTTTCGCAAATGTGCTGTGCAGGGTGAAAGTGAAAACCTGCCTTTTGAGACAGGCTGTAATGTGCATTTGGTAAGAGATATATGTTGTCAGCACTTCAGTGGCAAATAAATAAAGGAATAATAATTATAATCACATTACCAATACTGCATGACTGCCTCCAATTACAGCAACATTAATTAGAATTACCTGGTAAGTTATGAAATATTAAAATCTGTCTTTTGTGCACTCCCATGGAGTAAACACAGAATGTTTACAAAGGGAACATACTCTGATCTGGCAGCTTCATTCTAAATACAACATGGAGATGAAAGCAATAGCTATAAGGAATTTTCAGAGCCTCATGTTATAATTATTTTGAAACCTTAGATAACAGCAAAAACATAAGAGAGATACAGAAGGTGTCTACATTCACTACAAGGATGAATTAATTGTCCCTATGATGTACCTTAGAATTTTACAAAAATACCTTTCTATACAGAAATGTCACCCCTCAAAAAAATAAAAGTCAGCTGACAAGCTCTGTCTTTTTTAATACAAGGTCTTGATTTTTTTTTAATCCTCTGATTTTATTTGAATAAAGTGATAAATATAATTGTCTGTCCTTTTCTGCCTTTAATTGAATAAAGATCCACACCAATCAATTACCAAAAGAATTCGAGTAGTCTGCAAATTTTCAAAGAAACATGGTATTTGCTGTTTCTATGTACTGGCTAACATGTTACAAATTTAGAGGTATATATTGCATAATCTAAAAAATGTATAAATTATGCATGACATACATTATGAATCCTGATGGCAAGAGCAATCATTATATTTTGCTCTTCACCATCGTTTCTTATGGTTCTTCAAAGTGAAAGTTTTATCCTCTGCCTCTCAAATTCTGCAGGTTCTTCGAGGCATAAATGGTCTGCTTCTCCATCCCCAAGCCAGATGCCACATCTCCACTCCACATTAAGATAATACACAGTTACGCACTATCCTTATGCAAACTTTTTCCTTCAGGGAAGAGATGATGGTATGTAGCTCTGGAAGGGACCCAGATCTCAGAGCTGGGGACTGGAGACATACTGCAGCTGCACCTGCAGTGAGGTTGTCCAACTGTTCAAGAATTCAGAAAGAAAAGCACAAAGAATCTCTAAATTCTTTTCAGAAGGTGTGGCTGTACTTTGCTGGTGCTCCAGAGCCCAACAGAAAGTCAATTTAATCACTGAAAAGGAATAAACAAGGGATATATACCTAGTAACTTCAACATATCTACAGAAAGTTTTAAAGGTTGTAGTGTACTTCAATAAACGTCACAACTTTTCTGTTATGTATTTAGGATGAGTTTGAGTGCTACTTGCCCACTTATCCATTTGTGATTTTATCTCCACATTCTTATTTACAGCTTGGATTGTAAGTAATATGCTTGAAGTCCTTCTACGCCATGTAAAACTAAAAGATAAAAATATATTGAAAAAAATATTTTTTCTTGCAAAATATCAGAACTTACATCTTTAGAAAGCCTGAAAATCATCTGCACAAATGATTTACAAGAAATAATTGACTTGATTTTATTTTTGTAGTTCTGGAGTTTAACACAAAACTGTAGAATATAGTCAATAAAGTACATAATTCACTGAGTACTTAAAAATGTTTTTTATTGCAGGGAACATCAAATTGCAGTCATTACTACTGTATGTGCGATTAAGACTGTTCAAATTTATATTACTTATGTTATAAAAAATGTGTATTGCATTTTATTTCCATATTCTCAGTTTGCAATCCTCATTGGCTACTGTAAAAGGAATATAATCCAGAATGAGATGCAAAGCTATCTGATCTTTGGAATGGTTGAAAGTGCCAGTTTCACAATTCAACATTCAAAGCTGAATTTATCGTAGAAGCAATGTATGTTCATGCTGGTTGTTGTTCATGATAACCATGTTTCTTTTTCAGAGAAACACTGAGTTTCCTGGCAACTTACAGTGCCATGTTACTCATGGAACTGTAAATTCATAGGAAGGAAAAGAATACTGACAATTCAATTTTTTTTGAGTTTAAAATAAAAATAAAATTTTGTTTTTCAATTTAGTGCTCCTGAATTTCTCCTGAATATATGTAATATTTATTACACTTACTAGACAAGTGGATGAGCTAAAACAAAGATATCTCTCTCAAGGTCACACATAAATCTATAGCATTGCTGGAAAGAGAAATTCTGGATTTATCTTGTTTCTAACTAGAAGTAAGGAAGAAATATACTAAGTGCAAATACAAATTATACATTGATTATCAAAATGCTAAGGAAACCACAGGTAAGCTACTAAGCACATAGATATAACAAAATTTGAAAACAAAGTTTGGCTGCGGGGTCCCAGAAAGCGTCCTTTCCTCTGTAGATGTGAAAAGCTGTCGTCTTTTATACATCATGCTATTAGAAGAATTAACAAGGTTATTCTGCAATGAAGCTGACTGTCATGGGTGTAATGATGATCTAAAAATGCTTCAGAATATTTATGAATTATTTTTTGCTGGAGTACAGCACAACTGCTTTTTTAAGTGTCATCAGAAGAGTTAAACAAAAATATGTGTTTGAAAAATTCATCCTCCACTGAGCCAAGTCACCATCCTAAACCAATTGTTCCCCATGAATTGCATGCAATTAGAACATGCTTAGTTATATTATTGATCTTACCCATTTCCTTGTTATGCACTAAGTCAAAGTTTGGAACTATTTTAAGAACATCAGGTTATAACCAGAGTTTGCTCTTAGTTGTGTTGATACCCACTGTACATCACCTGACAAAACCCTCGTTACCTAATGAAGACTTTTACCTTGAATGATGCAGCTGGACTCTCTTTACTGGAAAAAAATTCAAATGTCTACAAGTCAAATTAAAAGAAAGTCATCATTTGAGAGGAAGAAGAGGCTATAAAAAGTAAAAGTGCCATGGAGAGGGATGGGATAGTGTTTAATCTAGTGCATAGAGGTACCTTTTCTGCTTTGACATTTCGATTTGAAATTCTCAGTCTCTGCCAGATATCCACTGTCTCACAAACCACTGCTACAAAGAGCAGGATATTTTACTGGAGCATCTCTCATATGAGAAGAGACTGAGGGAGCTGGGCCTGTTTAGTCTAGAGAAGAGAGAGAAGGGTCCTATTAATGCAAATAAATATCTTGAAGGTGAGCGTTAAGAGAATGGTGCAAGATTTCTCAGTGGTGTGCAGTGACAAGGTGAGGAGCAATGACCATAAACTAAAGCACAAGTCGCTCTACCTCAACATGAGGAGGATTTTCTTTGCCTTACCTTGCCATGGGGGGTCAGATTAGATGATCTCTAAGGTCCGTTAGATGAGGTCCCCTGCCAACCCCAATGATTCTGGGATTCTATGGTATGCACTACTCTCACCCCAGTCTTCACAGGAGGAGAACAACCTGCTCCTGTTCTGAGCAGCAGCCACAGTCTAATATGTGCCCGTGTAGGGTAAACAGGAGTCCACAATCCGCTTTTATGACAGGACCCACTTCAGCAGATAAATGATGGCTTGGAGGGTCCTCTCTACTGCCAAATTTGTTCCCAAAAAAATATTTGGGTTTGACCACATAAAGTGTTAACCCTATAAGTCTTGCTCTATAATCTAGGTCTACTGTCTGGCACAACAGCTTTAATAAGAATGAAATTTATGAGATGGCAAAAAATCAGAGAAAATGGAAAAAAGTGTTTGTCTTTTACACATGGGAGAAAAATAGCTACAACATGAGGAAAAATCAAAGTGAAAAAGAATTTAAAGTTATTATTCTTTCATTGGAAATGTCTAAACTCTGCTGATCAAGAAGTCACATCATTACAGCCTGGAATACAGGTAGCTACTGGCTGTTGCCCACTGCTGATGACCACTTCATGACCCTTCTTGTGGCCCATTTCATGGCTCAGCCTGTGCACTGCAGGCTGGGATAGGTCAAAAGCCTCTTCCTTGGGCAGATAAGAATAATCAAGCTCAATTCGAATTTGTAATTTTTTCCCAATCTCCAGTAAGTTATCTTAGAAAAATAAGCATACAGTACCAAGTAAAACTTATTTTATGTTTCCTCACGGAACAGTGCAAAAAGAATGGTAAGTTTTATTCTAACTTAACAGAGACCCCACTGGTAACAGAGCTGTTAAGGAGAGCTATCTGGAAGTCATTTACAGTCGCCACAGGGGGTCTGTCTGCAGACTTAATTTCAGATCTTTAATACGCTCTATCAGTTTATGCCTTTTAAATGATCTTCTGATAAACTCAACAAAAAGAATCTTTTGTACAAAGAATAAATTGTAACACATCTTTGGGAATGATTGTTTTTGCAAGGGTTTGTGTTCTAGGGAGCTTAGTGGGAAACAACTGTTATTACATTCCAGCAGTTACAGATTGTACAAGTTAAACCTGACTGAAAAATTACTTGTATAGTATTTGAATCTATTTTAACATTGTTTTATGTCTTTTTCTTACACAATCTGTCTGAGGACAGAGCTGTAACAAAAGAAATAAATGTATCCACAAAAAAACTTCAGCACTATTGAAAATTCTCTATTTGTGAGATCATTTTTCACCCCAAAATATTCCTTTCTCCTTTTGAACTAACTTCTATATGGAGAAAAAAAAGATACACATTGTTCTGTTCAGCCTTCTCTTAATAGTAATGACATAATGAATATTATGGTGTTGTTACTAGTATTATGTTGGTACTTAAGAGCCAATTCAAACAGGTTTGAATTCCAAATCGTTCATTGTTCTTCTTGGAAGATCTTGCAAAGCAAAAAAAGCTTAAATAAAAAGGGAGAAATGAGTGAAACCAGCTAGAATGTGTCTACAAACAGGTTGACAATGATTTTTAATGGTATGCAATATATCCATCAACATATTTAAAAGATACAAGGGGACATAAAAGACAGAAAAAAGGCAAGTGAGACACACATATGATTGTAGGCAAAGCTGTAATAAGAAAGAGTAGTCTTGTCTTCTTTGGTAATAAAACAGTACAAAAAAGCTTTATCCTGAGCCAATTCTTTGAAAGAAGTTAATACACAGATATGTCAAGAAATGCATTTCTAGCATGTTAATATCTTCTTTCTCTACTTCTTCCTCTTTATTTTACTGTAAGTTTATAGGTGAGTACATCTAGAAGGATTCCAGACCTTCTGATGGTGGATGGTGGCATTTCATGTCTGAATACAAAGCTACATATATATACATACATTTTTTAAATGATAATGGTAATCTTAAACCCCCAGCCAGACATGATTAGACAGTGGAAAGTAGAATTAGTGTGATTTATGTATATATAGATATGTAAAGTGACATTGTAAGAACTGCTATATTGTCTAGTCAATGGAAACATTAACATATTTTTTCTAATTTTAGGTCAAAACAATTATGCAAGATTTAAAATTGCCATGATAAATCAGAAGATGACACAGGACTAAAACATATTCTCTTCAAGAGTGATACTTCAAAACAATTTTCCCTAAAGAACACTAATGTTAAAAATTATAATTTCTCAATTAAGGTGACAGCTGATTATAAAAGTTCATTATGCATGAAAGGGATTTTTTTAAAATCCTGCATGAGTGGAAAAGAAACCTCTGACGAATAATTTACACATTAAAACAAAGGACTTAAGGAGATTGCCTTGCATTAATTAGAAGAAAAATAGTCATTTATAAGACCAAAAAATGGTTTTAGGAAAGGAAACTATGAATAAAGTTTTTAAGTGGAGTTAGAATAGTTCAGAACTCAAAAACATCATGTATGCTTTGTAGTGACATTTACCAGGAACCTGTGGACTCAAAGCTGAAGCAAAAAAAAGATGTTTGGAACAGTTATTAATTTATACCATAAGCTCAGTGATGCTAGGAAAAAGAGAAAACAAGACATTATACACTGTATTAAACACCATGTTTTTCTATAGCCTTCTTGTATGTACTGCTATAACATTTATTTATCATCATCATCTGGAAATATAAAAAAAACCCTCGCTTTGCTTATTTCACAAAATTGTAGAATCCCAGAATCACAGAATAAGCTGAGTGGGAAGGAGCCCACAAGGATCATTGAAGTCCAGCTCTTGGCCCTGCACAGCACTATCCCCAAAATTATACCATGAAACTGTGAGCATTGTCTAAATGCTTCTTGAACTCTCT
Source organism: Irena cyanogastra (assembly GCA_013397155.1). Classification (NCBI taxonomy): domain Eukaryota; kingdom Metazoa; phylum Chordata; class Aves; order Passeriformes; family Irenidae; genus Irena; species Irena cyanogastra. The sequence continues at coordinate 214,355 of VWZV01001799.1, forward strand.
CAGGCTGGTGCTGTGACTATTTCCCTGGGGAGCCTGTTCCAGTGCCTAAACACCTGCTGGGCGAAGAATGTTTTTCAAATATCCAACCTAAACCTCCCCTGACACAGCTTCAGGCCATTCCCTCAGGTCCTGTCCCTGGTCACCACATAGATGAGATCAGTGTCTGCCCCTCCTCTTCCCCTCACAAGGAAGTTGTGACTGCAGTGAGGTCTCCCCTCAGTCTCCTCCTCTCAGGCTGAACAGACCAAGTGCCCTCAGCTGCTCCTCACACGGCTTCATCTCCAGACCCTTCACCATCTTTGCTGCCCTCCTTCACACACTGTCTAATAATTAATGTCATTTTTTATATTGTGGCACCCAAAACTGCCCCCAGCACTCGAGGTGAGGCTGCCCCAGTGCAGAACAGAGTGGGACAATCCCCTCCCTTGCCTGGCTAGTGATGCTGTGCCCGATGTCCCCCAGGACATGCCTGGCCCTCCTGGCTGCCAGGGCACTGCTGACTTATGGTCGATTTTCCCTCAACCAGGACCCCCAGGTCACTTTCTACCACACTGCTCTCTAGCATATGTCCAGAGTGCTCTGTCCATACATCCATGGTTGTGCCATCCCAGGTGCAAAATCTGACAATTTTCCTTGTTAAACTCCATATGGTCAGCGATTTCCCAGCCTTCTAATTTTTCCAGGTCTCTCTGCAGGGTCCTCCTGCCCTCAGCACTCCTCCCAGCTTTCATCATCTGTGAACTTACTTGGTATCCATTCCAGTCCTGCATCCATGTCATTTATGAAGTTGTTGAAGAGCACAGGACTGAAGATGGAGTCCTGCTGAACCCCACTAGTGACAGGTTGCCAGTGTGATGTCACCCCATTCACTGTAACCCTTTGACATGACCTGTGAGGCAGTCACCCACCCATTACTGATGTGTTTATCCAGCTGTGAGATGGACATTCTGCCTTGATGGATCCTGTGGGAGACAGTACTGAATTCCAAAACCATTACATCAACTGGCTTCCCTTGAAGTGGGTTACATTGTCATAAAAAGAAATTGGGTTTGATAAGCAAGACTTTCCCCTCACAAAGCTGTGCTGGCTGTGATCAATGAGTGCATTGCCTTTCAGATGTTTTTCAATACCTCCCAGAATAACCTTCTCCTTAAGTTTACCAGCCACTGTAGTGAGCCTAACAGGCCTGTAATTTCTGGGGTCCTCCTTTATGCCCTTCTTGAAAATCAGGACAATGTTTTCTGTCTTCCAGTTATCTGGGACTTCTCCGGATTCCCAAGACCACTGTCCTCAAAGTGCGCCTTGGTTTCTTGAAGAATAATTTGTCAGCATCAGTGGCCTGCCTAGGAGGTCAACACTAGACTCCCATGACAACATCTGCATTATTTGTCTCTTCATTCTTATCCAGGTGCTCTCAACAGTGTCATTGCCAACCTTGAGCTTCATACATTCTACCCCTTCTATTATAAACAATGCCACCCTTCTGCCTCTTGTGCCCTGCCTATCCCTCCTGAAGAACCTGTAACCATCCAACAGGACTCATCCCACCGGGTTTCACTTATGCCAATAACGTCATATCTCTGGGACCAGACCAAAGCCTCGAGCTCCTCTTGTTTGTTCCCCAAGCTGCATGAATTCATGTAAAAACATTTCAGGTGTGGTACTTTGTAGTCAACATAGCCAACAATTTGTGAAACAGATTGAGGGATCCCATCAGTTCTTGTTTCCTCAAATTTTGGCACACCATGCCATCACTCATCACTGACAAGTCTGGTTTTGTCCCTTCCCCCCTTCCACCTAGTTTATGGCTTTGTCAATGAGCCCGGCAAGCTCCTGTGCTAGAACTCTTTTTCTCCTGTGAGACAGGTGCATCCTTTCAGATGTCAGTCAATCAGGTGTTAAATAGATCCTTCCATGGACAACAAACCCCAAATTTTTCCATTGACATCAAGCTCAGAGCCATGCATTAACTGGATAAGTCTGCCTATTCCTTACAATACTATTGCTTGTTCCTGGAATAATCAAGAAAATCACCACCCATGCTCCTGATCCCTCTACCAATCGTTATAAGGCCCTGAAGTCTCTTTTGATTGCCCCTGAACTTGTCTTTGTTATTTCATTGTTGCCAGTTGGAACAACTAATAGTGAATAGTAATCAGAGGGCCTTGGTAGACTGGAGAATTTTCCAGTGTCCCTTATCCATGCTCCTAGGAGACAGCAGACTTCTCTGTGAGTTGTGTCTAGTCTTCAAATTGTGCTCTTTGTTCCCCTGGAAGGGAGTCTCATTTTACAACTATCCTTCTTTTCCTGTTAACAGTTGAGGTCTTGATGCTGGGTACTTGCTAATTTAATGAAAATATAAGTAATTTGTAGTAATTAAAAACATTTCCAATTAACATACAAAAATTTGGGGAATGTAACTCGTCATAAAGAATATCCAAGATTTCTCTTTTATTATATATATAAACAATTCAACGTATCAATGGGACATATATGTTGTCCAGAGTTTTCCCAACTTTTTCTTCCAATTCATTCCTATTTCAACAAGCCTCCTGTGCTTGTTGATGTCGACTCTCTCTTTGAATGCCCTGAAAGGTTTTTGAGCATGATGTCGGAGAGAGAGGCGGAATTTTTCTTGATTTTGGTTTTGTATTCCAAGTTTTAACATTACAGTGATGCTTTGAATGTGAACTTCTCACACGTCCATGGCAGCTCCCACAGTCTGTTGTGCTTGGCATGTTTTTGTAAGGGAAAACTTTCAGATAAATTGATCTGATCCATCACAAAACCAGATATTTTTAAATCATATGCGTTTCGAGTTTGTTCATACATTTTCGAGTTTGTTCATTCATTTGTCCCATGCCAATGTAGAGTTGTAAAAAAAAAAACCAAAAACCTCTCAAATTTATAATTTTGAGTCTGACATTTGATAAAGTTCTTGAATTTTCATTTTTATTCCTTTCCCTGTCCCAGGACTATAATTTGGTAAGTCTATATTTCCCAGTGGATAAATAAATAGATAGCTATCATCCATCATTGTTACATTCCAGTACCACTATCAGACAGAAGCATAATAAAGTGGAAAATATTTATCTAAACTGCAAGGAAAGTATCAGTCTCACCTAATATTTTCCAGAATTTAGATTATTGCTTTCCTAGGTATTTTTCAAACACCTCTTTGGACAGGGATCCTTAAAAAAAATTAATTTTACTTTTCTTTTTACTTGCTTCTGAGAACAATAGATTAGAAAGCCATCAACAAACAGGGTTTGGTTAATCACTATTATTTTACTGAGAAGGATTAAATGATTTATGTTACTTCCTAAAACCAATATAGTTAAGTTTAATCAGATTAGCCTAATGCTTCTCACCAAACACTATTATCTTTTTACTAGTGACATGTATCTTTTTCCAAATTGCAGACTACTGCAGTGCAACCTTTCATTTAACTTTTAAAATGAAATTAATATCTGTGAGTACATAATTCCATTTTGGTGTTGTGTAATGAAATAGTATTGGAAGTGATGTAGACTCTGGAATATAAGCCTATGTATAACATCTTTGGGAGAGATCCATAAATAGCTTAATACCTATTTAGATTGGCTATTTGGAAAAGTTTCTTCACCAAAAGGGCTGTCCAGCCTGAGGAAGCTGATGAATCACCATCCCTGGAGGTGTTTGTGTACATGGGGCACTGAGGAACATGGTTAAGTGGTGAACTTGGCAGTGCTGAGTTAACAGTTGAACTGGGTGGACTCAAAGTTCTTTTCCAACTTAAACAATGCTATGATTCTCTGATTCTATATATTTTGTTAGGCTTTTTTAGTATATCTGATATCTGGTGGGGAGGAAGTCAAAGCACGAGTGACATGCAGGCTTTACTACTGTGTCTCCAGGTTTTAGAGACACTTAAGAATATTTCCCATACAAATCTGTTTTCTCCAGAACATACATGGGCGAGAAGTACATAGCTCTGATGCAGGAACTTTAGGACTTTGGATAAAAGCATGCCACTCACTGGCACATCTACTAATTCTGTCTTTGTCCCCAGAAACCTTATGACCAGGGGATGATGATTTAGTACTACATTTGTTTTAAAAATTGGCAGTATAAAACCTCGTATAGAGATGTGCTTTCAGAGTCCACAGTAACTTCTCAGCCTCTCCTTCCTTGCTTCAGTAGATCTGGAGAGTGAGGGGTGGTACACAAGCCCCTAAATGTGCAGTCATGGAATTACTAATCCAGGGATCTTATATGAAGCATCAAATGTGGAAAGGAGAGCCTGGGAGAAGTCAGAATTTGCTTCTATTGAATGCTTAATTTTCACTGTGTTGATAGTAGCAGAGACCAGAGAGACTCTTCACCTTCAGAGCAGTCCTACTGTCACAGCTTGTGTTACTCCTCCTATATCCATGTTTATTCTATAACATTTTATTGCTATCTCTATCTATTCAAGCCTTTGGAAATTTGCAGGAGTAATTACATCTGGCTGCCTCATATCCCGAGTGAGTGAATATAACTGCTTCTGTCGTTGTGTGGGAAAAAACCCAACAAACCCAGACAGATAGTCTTCATGTTTTAAATAATGGCTTTAAAAAAAAGAAAAAAAAAATCTGCCAGAGCCCTTCTGTGTGGGTTGGAAAAAGGACTCCTAGGCAAGTCTTGCCTGCTACATTCTCAGTCCAGGCAGGTTCATGCACTCAAGAACAATGAAAGTATTCAGCAGTTCTCACTGCTGAATACTTGTTTGGTCCCTGTTGGCAGGAAGGGGTTAAAAGCAGAAGAGTGGTGAGAAGGCTGGTAGATTTATTCAAGTGACCTTGCAGCTGTGAATGCCAAGGCCTGGAGAATAACAGTGTGAAAAACCCCATACAGTACGCCTACTGCTGTTTATCCTCTGTCTGTCTTGAGCAGTACAATATTTGTGTATAGATGACATGGATGTTTGGAGAGACTTGGAGGCACTCTCATGGACATGCTTGAGCTCCCTGTCTTAGGAGAGAGAAGATCAAAGCTCAGAGATCATAAAAAGGCTCAGAGGATATCACAGTATGGTGGTAAACTACATATGTGTGGGCCTTTGATGAATTGGTGCAAACAGCAGGGCCACCTCCCTGTCAGGATAGACTGAGGCTGATGGTGCCTGTGTTCCCATATGTGTGTTGCCGCTGGATCCTCTGGTTAGCGCAGTAGTGAAACAAATTTGCTCTTTACATTTCAGCTGTGCTTTTGTGGTGTAAAAGCACAGCATTTAGCTGTGCTACCTGCCTGTGTCAAATCACACAGTCCCCTGCCCAACACTCTGGCTCTGTGTATCTCTTTTGGACATGACTAAATCTGTTGGCCACAATGTCCTTTGGACAAAGGACACAAAGCCCGTGGCTTCCAGGACAGGGGTCAGTGAAGCTGCAGTTCAGGATTGTGGCACTTTATGGTTGAGATTTTCAGCACAGAAAAATAACTTTTACCTCTAGCAGTCCTACTAGATTGAATCCCAAGCTATAGGATTTTGGCCTTGATGCATTTGCAGTGGGTTGAAAATTAGCACTATAGACTGCTTTCAGATTCGTTCTGAGCTTTTTGATCAAGGGTACATGGTGAAGCTCAGCCGCTGCTTTCCATGGCTTTGATACAAGTCAGGCAATGGCAACAAGGAAACAAACTTGTTCTTTATGTGCAAGTAGGAGTTTTTTAACCCTTCTTATAGCATGGGTAAAAAGGGTACAGTATAAGAGGGTTTTTTGGGCACACTTTTTTCATAGGATGTTTCATTAAAAACCTCATTAGGGAGAGAGCTGATTAAAGCTGCTTCTACCTTGGCCTTGAGAATTCATCATCTTTCTTCTCCCAGGCAGTTCAGAAAATACAGCTGAAAACTACAGCTGCTGTCTCTACTACTCTTGCTACTGTTTACTGATTCCAGCAATTGTCCTCTATAGTATATGGACTTCATGTGTTCTGCTAAAGTGCTCATTTTTTATTAAAAGAAAGGAAAGCAGTCCCATGATTTATTTGTGGAATATACACTCTTATGAAGAGCTACTTCTCTGGGGCTATATAAGCTATGATAGGCTACCACAGAGATGCAATAAGGGATATTATTCAAAAATAATCGAGAGTTGCCTTACAGTGACACCAGCCAGCTCCCTCAGAACTCTTAGTTGCATCTCATCAGGGCCCATGAACTACAACCCTTAAGTCAAATTTGCCTGCTTGGTTTAGACTGTGTGAACTTAGCAGTTTTTATCACCAGCACATAGTTCTTTGTACAATTATAGCTATAACTTGGAAATGCAACTGAGTCTTCAAGAAAGAATGGAAGACACCTCTGATTTTTCCCAGAAAACTGTGAGTAATCTGTTTATTTGTTAAAGAGATTGACATTTAAAAGACAAGTACATATGGATGTCTTTTAAAAATGTAATTTAATATTAAATTATACGCACTCCTAGGCTTTTATCTTAGTTATTACATTAAGGTATTTGAATGTGAACATTTTTGTTCCAGGAACTGCATATTGTAAAATTAATTAAATAAAAAACCCTCCACCATTATTTGATTTCAGTCCCTGGACTAAATAGAAAAAAAACCCAAAAAACCAAAAAACAAACAAAATAACCCCCAAAAAACAAAACAACAAAAAACCCCACAACCTCCATAAAAATGTTATTTTACATTATAGCTTTCCAACACAATTTTGGAAATGCACATAACTTTTGACGTAATATTCTGTAAATTGAATCAGAAAGTACTTAGCTGCATGACTCTTCTCTAAACAATTTGAATTCTGCTGCCATTAATTTTAAGAAATATTGATTTGTTTTTCATTTTGTCTGTGGCTTTTGACAAGATATGTCCAGTTAATATCCTATAAATCGGGTGAGATGGATTGATAGTGAGCAGTGTTCATCTATATAAACATAGTCACAGTGAGTCAGGGTTAAGAATTAGAGGAGTGTTAAATATTAATTTTCTGTCCTTCAAATTAGTTTTTGATTTGTCTTATTGTGTGTGCACATTTCATCTTTCTACCTTTGCTGTTCAGATCCTTTGCATGCTAAGTAGACAACATCACATTTAGTTATTTTCCTACTAGTCATGTTTTTCAATATGTGGAAACACTAGGTGAAATCTCAGCCATGGAAACAACTGGAAATAGAGGCTGCAACATTGATAATTAGTAAGAATAAATCATCCAGAAATCCCCAGTAGAGTTGCACCAGTATTGATTTTTCAGTTTAAGAGTGGAGAGCTTTTACGTCCCCAACAGGTCCTTCCTAAATCACTAATATCATCTGCCAGAATTGCAGCATCACAACATAAATCTTCTAGATAAGCCCTGTGCATGTCAAGAACAAGACAGAAAAAGGCCACACAGCATATTGCAATAAGGTCTTCTGGAGAAACTTTCTTCCAAAATCTGGTACAGTGATCCATTGAACTGCTTGTGAGGATCCAGTATGCCTGATTTAAAAAGAAGCTGAAAGACAGACCAAGGAATGAATGTCTCACCCTTAGAAGCTGCCTATATTTATCATGCATCTTACAGGAACAGGAATCAGTCACAGAAAACAATGGGTATTTCCCCACCTCACCCTTAGCCTCTGGTACAAGCACATCTGTGATTGCTGAGAAAGCTTGGGTCTTACCCATAAATGACATTCATCATTACTCAGAGAAACAGCAGAAGCCCCAGGCAGTGCAAGCTAATTTTTTTTTTCCTGTCCTTCTTTCCCCTTTCCAATATATTTTTCCAAGGTCTCCACATTCAGCAAAGTTCATCTTAAGCTACACTGATCAAGCATTCCTCTTGGGACATTTTTATACCAGATTTATACAAAGTTAGTGGTCAATTTTTATTCTTATGATATCTGCATCTTAAGAATTATGAAAATAATCCCAAAGAGATCCTTTTAAGTTTATATACCTTTCGTAAGGTATATACCTTTTTTTCACTTACAAAGTATTTAATACTCATTTTGTGATGAACTTCGAGCTCTTACGAGCACTATGGCATGGTGATGAGTACTGTCTCTGATGTTGTAATGTTCTTTCATACATTAAATTTCTGATAAATTTGCTGGTTTAATTCATAACAGAAATAAAGGAAGACCAGATTCCCTCTCTCTCTTGAAGTTCCTCTTCCTTCTGGAAAAATAATCAATTCAGGAAGAGACCAATAAGTTTCTAAAGGTTGCTATATCTACTCACTGGAGCTGTAATGTAAGTTGTAGAAATAATGTAAGTTAGAAAGGCCTTAAGCTGTGCTGATACTACATTTAATGGTAAACCACAAACTAAAAATGCACAATGTCATGTTACTCTAAAGATATGGAGTTGCCAAATTTGTGAGCTACTAAATATCTGAAAGTGGAAACCTTTTGCAAAATTCAGGAGAACCTACAGAAGAAATACATTTTGCTCAGGAATGCAATATATATGCCTTTTCCCTTTCATATCACAATTCTGAGAAAGTTTTCACTTCCAATTAAGTTGTCTGAGAAAGAAAAAGTATGTGTTCACCCCATCTATTTTTAGTTATAGAATAGCTTGCAAATATGAAAGTTGTTTTTTTGCCTTGCTTACCTTCTTGCTTGCCTGCAGCCATCAGGGAAGTAAGTTAAATCTATTCATTTTGTGCTTCTGGTTTACATTTTTTTCTCAAATAAACCCCAATATATTGTGTTTTATAAACTTTTATTTTCCTACAGATTAGTATGCATCTGGCTTTTGAACAATTATGTAGCTAGAAGAGAAAAGTAAAACAAGATAACAAAACACAAACTATAACCTCTTCATGCAAGTGGAATTCCAAAGAGAAACTGTAAGCTTGAAATCAAAAAAATCTTTCTCTGTATACATGTAATTCAGAGAGATTGACACTTTTTCCACAGAGAAGAGTTTTTTGTTATTCCAAATTGGATCTGATGAATAATCCATACTCACATACAGAAAAAGTGATGCAATAAAGTAGAGCAGAAATGATATCTAGGTCATCGGCATTCCAGAAAGCTGAGTATTAAAAAAGCTGAATCTTAGTACTGCATTCATTGTTTTACTACATGTGGAATTTAAGAAACTTGGAGATGATCCTGCATGTCTGTTTTTTTCTTTTTGAAGCAGAACAAAACAAAGATATAAAACTGCAGAGGTTACTCTGTGTCATATGATTCAATAATGTTCCATTTGGCTGTGTAATTCCTGGAAATGATTACAAGATAGTTCAGAAAATAAGTTTATTATCGTAAAATGTCTAACAAAGTTCAGGGATTCATAAGATTCTTCATAAGAACGAGACTCCATTCTTTTGCAAAACAAGAACATAGAGAGGAATGCCCATGACACAAGGAAAATCCCTTTTTTCTTAAGTCTTGCTGAGTAGTTTCAAATATATCTGTTTGTTTACGATGCTGAAGATGGATATCCTGAAATTTTGTTCCCCCTGTATTGTAACAGACAAAATATCTTCCCAAAGCTATGGATTGACTTACAGATGGTTCAAAAATCTAGACTGTCCATTTCATGCGGTAGTCCTGACATTTTTCCATTAGCAGAGACATTCTTCCCATTTTACATTTGTTTTGCAATCAGTTCTGAGCTTCCATTTTCCTTTCTTCTCTATTTAATGTGTAAATCTTCTGGCCCCTGTATGCTTCTCATGTAACTGGCTTTGTTAGCCTTTCTGAGCATCCTTCCACTCATTCCAGGTTATCAGTCCTCTATTCTACTGCATATCCCAGTCAAGATTCTTCTTAATTTCCAAAAATCTGAGTTTTGTATGGTTACCTTGGCCATAGACAGTAATTTGCAATTAAAAAAATCCCACTTTCTTTTTTATTTTTCAGAGTAGCTGCTGTTCTCATTCTTGTGCTGGGAAGAAAATCTACAGGGAAGAAAGTAATTCAGTCCAGTTGCATTAGTACAGGGTAGTACCAGAGTGCTGGAGCAAGTGTTGTAAGACTCCTTGCTCCCCCAGTTCAGGAAAATGAACCTACATTATTCTAGTTTTCTTAATAATTACATCGAGTCCTTCCCTTTAATTTCCTTAACTTAAATTTCTTGAAGGTCGATATTTAATGGGCGTAAACTGGATACTCATAAGTGGGAAAATGATGCAGTAATTGCATTTAAACCTGTTACTATGCTTATTTCTCTATTACCTGATTCTCAGGAAAATAAGGCCTTTCAGTGCTTCGATTCCCTAAGTTGAAATAATTATTTTTAATATTAATTAAGCTTTCCTGACTCATTGCATTAAGAAGTGTTGCAGCAATTTCTGCTTTTCATTGATTCATTCTCTCCAAGAGAATTTCTTTCTTCCCAAACTTGGTATAAAATCTTACTATTTTTCTTCCAACTTTACTTTTCCTATTTTCAGTTGTATAGTATACAATTGGGAATGGGATTTAAGGGGAGTGTCTTCATGGCTCCACAACCTCGCCTTCAGGCATGGTTTAAACACTTAGTAATGTATGGCATAGAGTATGTTCTTAATGACTGTGATATGTATCCCATGTATTTTATCTTGTGTGCAAAGAATGATCAACAGTAGTCTTGATTAGATAACTGCTTTACTGACACAGTTTTAGCGGTGCAACACGTAAACAAAGAAAGGGGAATTGTTATCCATAGGTAAGGCTTTAAAAAGGAAAAGCCTAGTAACATGGCTCTGGCCTGTAACTTAGGCTAAGTAGAAGGGAACTGTGGCAGAGCGACTCAGCTGGAATAGGAGTAGAGAGATTTGAGAGATGTGAGAGACGCGAGAGATGTGAGAGAGGTGCTGTGTGACTCCCGCATGTCTACATCGTGGTGCGTGGTGGTTGGTTGACTTGGGATTGTTGTGCCTTAAATCTATGTAAACTGGTAACAGGCTAACTGCTTTAAAAGGCCTGGTTTTCGGCAATAAAGAGCACTCCTTTGCACCTGCCCGGGGTCCCTGCATCGCTCACTACTGCAACAATGCACCATCCCATTTCTTTTTGTCTCTTTAAGCAAAATGCATAAATCATTGATTGCATTTGCTTTTTGTGTCGCTGGTCCTCTTCTTCACTGCCCGGGTCTGCTCCAAAAGTGTCCCAGCTAGCCCTGGAGACCGGAGGCTAGGGAGCAGCGATGAAACTGTACTGGCTCAGAGTGCAGTGTCCTCACAGGGCCAGGATTAGTCGAGGCATGAGCGACGAAGGGTCTTCACAAAGGAATCGAGAGGAGGCTCTTGCGCTTTAAATCCATCTCAGTTTATTCCAATACAACCGAACGAGGGGGTAACAAACCGGACGATGAACAAGCAAACAAAAAGCCCCGACAGCCGGGTGCAGCAGGTCTTAAGGGGTCGCCGCCCCAGGGGTGGCAACCTGCCATGAACCAAGCACAAACTAGAAGGTGAAGGGTACAGGGCGTTACCACATCGGGGGGAAGCCAATCCGTGAGTAGAAAGGGGGGGTGCAGGTCACGTGCTCCAATGGGGCGTCGAGTAAAGAGGGGGACCCCCGCCGGGCAGAGCGAACTGTGATTGGACCAGGGTTTGAGGGACAGGGATTTTTCTAGAACAAGGGGTGGGGGGATCTTGACTGATAGGATCAAACCGAACCCAAAAGGAGGGGTTAACATAATTGGCAGAGGTTTCGCGGGAATACCAGGGGACCAAACCACTTAGCCTAGATAGAAGGGGAGGGAGGGCAAAACCATTTGAATAGGACTTAAATAACAAACTGCAACATTTTTGGATTTAAATTTTGGATAATTTGTCTTGTACTATTGTGAGTAACTATCCCCAGGAAAAATATTTTTCAGTCTTGCAGTAACCACAGTATAGAAAGTAGACCCATGGACCAAGACATCATAATTCTTAGGGTGATACTTTTTTATCACACATAATGTGGGTGTACAGCTCATAATACCTGTGAATAGAATAAGTCATACATACACGCTTCCAAAAGTCACAGCATTCACCTGACTAAAATGTATTAAAATTCCTGTGATATGTGTGTTGATTGATTTGTTTATTATAGGGAGCAATAACTTAATCATGTTATTTTTCTTACTTTAGAAATTAGAGAAATATGCAAAGCTAATGTTACATAATTAGAAATTAAATTACAGAAAATAACTATATAAAAATGGAATGGAACTTAGTACAATGTAGAAATCAAATGAGAGAAGTTAAAAGAATATAGCGTATTTTTGGTACGTTACATTAATTCTAATTCAAAGTAATCCAATCAACAAAGTACTTCTATGAATGTAAAAAATGCCTGTCTCTCCTTTCTCTGTTACCCGATGACAAAATGGGAGTGATGCCAGGGTAGACATACAGGAACCTGCTGTATCCAGTGCTAATGAAAAGGTTTGCCAATTTCCTCAGCTCAAGCTGTGCATCAGGCACTGATTGAGTGTCGTTCAGTCTATCTGGTCAATTCATATCACTGCAGTCAACTATCAAAATATAGATTTGATTGAGAAACTCCTGGCCTCCATTACTGCACTGTAGTTTTCTACATTTGTAGATTAAGGACCTAGACAACCTTTCATGTAAGGAAAGGGTAAGAGACCTGAGACTGTTTAGCCTAGTGTCAGAGTCCTCTAAGCAGGCTGGTTTCGGTATTTCAGAAATGTAGAGTATGATGTTAATATGAGATTTACCTATCTGAAGAATGTTGATGTCACCCAGGATTTCTGTTTTATCACTTATGAAAATACAATATAAATTAAAGCTACACATAGAAAATGACAGCAATTGCAATACAGAGATCAATCACAATGTGAATGTGACTCTCACTACCATAGAATGTGCTTATCACCATAATGCTGGGTGTCCTATTTCATAAGAAAGGAGTTATACTCTTCCTCTCATGCAGGTCTTGGTAACTCAGGGAGATATTCACACAGTTTTAATGAACTCAGGGAGAAATATTTGTAACATAATATTTTTTGAGTTGATCCACTCAACTTTATAGCTGTTTTTCTAAAAGAAGGGCTGTTTTTTGTCCCCTTTGTATTGGGAAAACATTGTTTCTTTTGCATTAGCTGTGGTCAGTCGCACATTTCCTGATCTTCAAGAGATCATCACCCTTTCCCACTTCCTCTGAGCTTTCTTTCATTTTAGTGGTTTATTTGTCACACCTAAAGAAAAGAAATCAATGATTTCTATGAATGCTCATAAATACCTGAAAGGATGGTGCAAAGAAGACATCCAGACTCTTTTCAGGGGTGCCCAGTCACAGAACCATTTGCAATGATCTTGAACCAGAAACAAGAGGATGTTTCTGAGCCCAAGGAAACACTTTTTCACTGTGATGGTGACAGAGCACTAGCACGAGTTGCCCAGAGAGGATCTAGAATCTCAATCTTCAGTTATATATAAAAACCATCTGGGTATTATAGATGGTCCTGCTCTACATGGCCTTGCTTGAGCAAGGGGTTCAACCAGGTGATCTCCAGAGGCTCCTTCCAAGTTCTACCATTACTTGATTATATTTCCTCTGCAACACTATGTCTGTCTTGAGTGCTGGTAGTGATGCAGTGTGATGATGTCTCCTGACAGAAACAAATGACGGGGTTGTAGGAAGAGTTAGAGAAGCATGTGGGCTGGTGGGTTTTTGCACACTAATTCTGGCATAAAATCTCTGTGTTAGTCCCTTTGTTAGATCCTCGTGTAAGTACAGATTCGTCTGTATCAGAAGACTTCAGACACATAGGTCGTTTCATGGCAGATTTAGCTTGTTGGTATGGATGGTGACACTCAATCTGTTCCTTTGTTATCCCAAATAGCTATTCAGACAGCTCCACAGAAAGACATTCATAATTTCAGTCCAAATTCATAATGTCATAATTTCAAATACTGGAAAGTTAAGCATCTACTCTAAAATGTCATCTAATCATAATCCTCTTCGGTCAATGAGCAAGATCTCCAGAATCTAAGTTACCTATCCATTTTCAGAACCTTGTCTGAAATCAGGTATGTCTCTCATCTCTGATGATAAAAGAAGCCTAAATTACTGACTTGGATTAAATATTAAGCTTCAGAGGCTTTTAGGCATTTTAGACAAGATAAATCTTGCCCTTAGGATCAGAAAACCTTCCCTCCACCCACTAAAATCACAGAGAAATTCTCTCTTCAGCAACACACTTAAAGATCTTTAGAACAAAAGGCCAAACACATAAAAACATCATAAATATGCCATCAGAAGGGACCAGAGTAGATTAGACACAGACAATCTTATAAAACTGAAAGAAGTAGAGATGTCTCTGCTAAACATATTTACCTGATCCTAGAGTCATGGATATTATGCTGCATAATCTGATTGAAGGTTTGTTTTTTTCCGCAGATTAATTAGCTCTTGTCGATCAACAAGTGTTTCTCCTGTTAGTGATAGTGCTAGGACTGGTTTCCTAAAAACTTAATTTCAGTCCATTCTTTTAGTAGTTCCACTATTATATTTCCAGCTATATGGACATCTTCCCTTTTTACTATCTTGCCTTGTGATTTCCCTTGTCTCTGGGGAGAAGACAGTGCTGATCCAAGCATTCCTTAAACAAAAATTATCTTTTTAGTGTTCTGAACTATGATTTGTGAAGTATTTTAACTGTAGGTCATATCTACTATTTTGTGGCCATTTAGTGCACTCTATGTATTCTGCAATAATCTATCTAAATACTTAATTACTTTTTTAAAGATTTTCAGAATAGTTAGATTTCTGGATTTATTTTCATGTACAGGAGTGTGATTTGAACAAACAGCATTCAGACATCTAAGTGTTTCCATGTGTGCTGTCATACAGGTAGTATTTTCACACCTCTTGTGGAAAGGCTTTAATATATGTTCTCCACAGGTGAGAAAAACTAAGGTATAAAGAGAAGATGCTTGAAATTTGCTATACTGAATCTAGTTACGATACCACGTGGCAGTGAAATAAAATCTATTGAGCATGAAGCTCTAAAGTTATTCTTGATTCTCAGCAGACATAAACACTTGCAGATATTTATTTGTAAATATATATATAAAGATTGGAAAATGTTTTAGAAAGGTACATTTTGTCTCAGAAGGGATGTGAACACTTGTTTGGATTCTGTCTAAGAACCACAGATAACCTGTCCAACAAGCTATCTTTACAATAAAGAAGTATTAAAACATAATTCTTGATTATGTTTTAAATAAATTAGTCAATGTAATTAATCAGTATGCATAATCAACTGTGCATTCTCATGACACGATTCAGAATAAAATGTTTTAAAAGCCCAAAAGCTATCTAATATTTAAACATCAGTTTCTTCAGGTAACCTGGGGTTAAAAGTACTAAAAGCCCCACTCTTGAATTTGATTATTGCATGGCATGCCTACAGAAGTTTTTTTTGGCCTTATTAAATATACAGCATGTCAACCATCTTTTATTTATTTTCTTTGAGCAATGCATAAATTTGATTTAAAAAATTAGAATGTTTCAGTAAGTTATGAGCATTAAAAACCCCATCTTAACATGAAAATGTTTTCGCAACCTTTTCATGACACGATAGCATTTTCTCACTAAACACATTGTACTAAGAGTACAAAGTCACAGTTCAAATCAAAACATTTTCTATAAAATTGTATCTAAGTTTGTTTCTAAAATTGTGTCTAAGTATCTTCCATATGTCGGTATACAGCATGGGAAATATAATGTATGTGCTTAACTCAAACCTCTGGTTGGTCCCTTGGATGACTTTTGTGCCTAGAATAAGGTACGCTTGCAAGTATTTGTATCTGCAAAAGTACAATTCAACTGTATGGGTGATATTCCTTTAAACTTGATGTTGAGGTACATAATAACTCTACAGCCCAATTTATTTCAGTAAGTAATATTGATCAAATTATGCGAAAACTGTCCTACCCCATTACCCTCCCAAAACCCCCCCACAAACAAAGATACCCCCCCCAAAAAAAACCCAAACAGCTAGATCTAANAAACCCAAACAGCTGATCAAACAAACAAAAAACTAGAAAAAAAAAATCCAAGCAAAATCACCAGCCTCAGAACAAGACTAAATTTAGATCTAGCTGTATAAGTATCTCAGTAATAGAAAGAAATCCATAATATTTATTTTATGATTGGATACTATTTGTATTCAAAGAGGAAGGTGTAACTGCTCTCTGACAGAGGCAAAGGTGGTACACACAACAAAATGTAGAAAGGAAACTCCTCAAGACAACCAATTTTTAAACTTTTACTATATTAGGGATTTGTTTCAGTAAGCAAAAGCTGTTAATGTGATCAATAATTAATAATTAAAGCAATAACTTTAATACTGTGGTTGTACAGGGATTATTCAGTAGCACGACATAGTGTATTAATAGATTCAAACACCATTCTGCTGTTTTTCATCATGTAACTTTGTCAAAGACAGTTTGTAAATCTCTGATCTGAAGCAGCAATATTACTATAAGGAATGTATGTTTCAAATTCTGCATATAGAATCAGATAACAAACCTTAGACACAGATTAATCATCCTTTTATACCAATACTGTACTTTTGATTGGTTCTCACTTGGCTACATCACTACAATAAGGCATGAGATTGTTCCTAAGAGGGACTTTAACAACTGAGAGAGTCACACTATCAAGCTCACATAAGATACCTCTTGTTCAGCTAGGTTTCTGACATTTACTCCAATGTATTTTATATTCTTTTCTTAGTAAGTCAAACTGCTTTAAAAGGCTAATTCCCTATTATTTATATTTTTTCCCCCTTCATTCAAATTTATTCCTTATTTTGAAATGTCACTTGCTTATCTCATCTTCCACAGGTCTTTGCTGTCTTGTCTCTATAGGAATATAAATTATTCTTCTGGAAAGAAAGAAAATATAAATACTCCCCCACTCCAGTCTCCCAAAACATAAAGAAGAGCTATTTTAAAACAAAGTATTTTTAACATAATCTTATTTTCTCTTTTTCTGATTAGGGGCAATTTTGAGAACATTGGTTTTCAGCTGTACTTAGACAAAGCTCTGACTCAGAGCTTCTGTGTATCTGTTTGTGCTTTTTTAATCCAAAAGCTAGTGACTGCACATGAAGGAAGAGAAAAAAATCACCCATCAAAGCACAATACAAATATATAGCCATATAAATTTACAGAACTCCAGTGTGGGTCTGAGGGGAAGAGAAGAAAAAATGTAGGAAAAGCTAGTAGCAGCAGGCTTTATGCTTTGTTTCTTACAAAAGTTAAATCATGCCACTTTCAAAGTAATCCTTTGTATTTTAGTATAAAATGTGTTTCTCTATGTGTGAGAAATGTGAAAATTAGAAATATGTGAGAAATGTGAAATATGTGATGTACTGCCTGAAAAAGCATTATTCTAGTCAAGTCTCCCTTGAAGATTTCGGCTAGGTGCTACAAATCTCACTTTCTAAATATAGTTTGAGGCAGTGCTCCTTAATCTAAGATGACTGTAAAGATTGCTCGATTGGTGGGAATAGTTGCATTTTTTCTACTAACACCACAGAAGAGACCTATTTTGTCATAGGAGGGAAGTGGAACAAATGAAGTCTCATAGGTGAAATGAATATGTGTTTCTCCAAAGATTCCAAATCTCTTTCTATTCTTGAATCTTCTTGGAAGTTATACTGACAGTAGGACAACTTCTTACTTTCAGGTAATCAGGTGAACATCCCTGAACTTTTCATCTGCCTTCCTTTCATCTTCCATTCTCATTTCCCCTCTGAGAAATATTTTTCACTTGTGAAATGATCAGGTAGAGAGCAATAATACAAATGGCTCACAAAGATATCATGAACACAACACCTTAAACACTGAATGAAGGCTATTCCCTAATTACTTCAATGTTGCAAATAAAAAACCAAAACCATACCAACCAAACAAAACCCAGCCAAAACACCTTTGTAGCTAATTGAGAAGGAAGCATCTGAAATTATTGGTCAGACAGGTTTCTTCAAGGCCTAGTAAAACACTTTTGAGGTTTTAGCAGAAAGAGATATTTTATCTTGCAGGGACATTCACACTTTAGCTGTCAAAGTAGTTTAAAACCTCGGTTCACTTATCTGACCCATCTCTCTTGCAGCCATCTAGATAGTGATATTAACTAAAAATCACCTTTCCATTTACATTGAGTCTGGCATGTCTCCATCGTGTCCTCCTCTTACCTCTCTGTCTTGATCTTAGCTATTTACCACTTTTAAGATGAATTTCTACAGTACAGACACGAATAAGACTGACTCCCCAAAAAGCTGAGAAAAATGCCAGCATCAGAATTAAGAGTTCAGTGACAGTATGCCACTCCCCCAGATTTTATGCAGAGTCCAGTGGTAACTGCAGAAAGCCCTTTTCCTCTCGAAGGAGTCTCTTGTACAGACCAGTTAGGATTAAACCCTTTAAAATCATGATGGCATTATCATATTATTACTGTCAAAATATAACTAATTTCAATTTGTAAATCCTGTTTACAGGAAAAAAAATTATCACAGAAAGCTTGCACAGTGCTGAAAGGAAAGATTTCATAATAACCCTATATCATTCCCAAGGCTGAATGAGGTTTGATGCTGAGAGTGTAGTTAATATATTGCAAGATTCTGTTCCAGTTAAAATTATTCAGTGTTTTCAGAGAGCAATGAGCAGGTGAACATTTTCCTAGAGAATAGAAAAAAAAGCTTAGAAGAGAAGACTTAGTTACTTTCCTCTTTCCCTTACCCTCTTGCTTCCAAATCCATGTGTGAATATGTGTGTGTCAACACATACGCACTTACACACACACAAGCTGATGTTAGTGCTACCACCCAATGATAAAGTGCAGTTGATGATATATTAGGTGAAAGCCCTCTTAAATTTCTACCTTGAGTGTGAATGTGATTAATATGATCCATTACTTTGCACACAAAAATACTTAGCAAACCAGTTATCTCTCTTTTATGGAAGTGGAAAACCATTTACCATTCCCTTCTCTCTGGCTGCAATAGCATCTGTAAAAACCAATGCATCTTTGAGATCATGGGATATAAATCTTTTTTGTGATAAGAAATTGCAGCTTACAGGACACTGCAAATGTAATACATCTTTTGTGTCTTCAAACATCCTTTTTTTCTTTTTAAAATAAAAAGTAAGTTTTTGTGCTTACAAAGATTCAGAATGAGGATATCAGAAAAATCTTTATTACTATAAATGCCTTTATTTTTTCCAGATATATAGTGGAGCAATGTAGTTTAACTTCATTAAACTGAGCCACCAAGGTTGCTTGAGAATCTTCAGCAGGTCAATGTCGAGAAGCTAACAATGCTCATCTAAAGGGAATACCTTTACAGAAAAAAAAAAAGAAAATCATCTTGCAGCCTATTTAGCTTAATGTGGGAGTCAGGAGACAAAAAAATGGCATGTACTATGTATGGCTTTATTTTTCATTAATAGAACTTCTATAACAAAGATAAAAGCAGGTGAGACTTTGTTATGTATCATTTATGACACTCAAATATTTTATGTTCTGATCCATTCAACCTCATGCCTGTGTTGATACTGGGGGTTGCCTTGACCCAGGTGTTGCACCTTGCACTCGGTATTGCTAAACCACATGAAATTTCCTTTGAGCCCACTTCTTGATTTTGTCTAGATCCCTCTGAATGGCATCCAATCACTTAGATGTGTCAATTGCCCCTCTCAGTTTGGAGTCATCTGACAAATGTCTAAGTATGCACTTTATCCCATTATCTTTGTCATTGATGAAGACATTAAACTGTACTTGTCCCAGTATCGATCTTTTAAACTTATGGAGAAAAATTTAAGTTCGTAGGAGAAAAAAAGGTTGTAAACAGAACTTGTCTCAAATGAATCATATTATGTAATAGACCTAAATTAATCTGACATCTCTTTTAACCTATTCCCTGCACTCTAAGAAGGAAATCAAAGCAACCATCTGGACTGCATGGCCCAATTAGAAAAATATCTGAAGATTATGTATCTTTTGTTTTTAAGAAAAGACCATTTCATTATATGAAAAGCTAGGGAGACCATTTGTCTCCATAAAATTGCAGCCTGTCACTTAAATTATCTTCTAGGTTTTGTATTTCTTATTTTGAGCAAGTCTCTTTTACAGCTCTTTTAAAGAATAGTCTTCAATAGTGGCATTAATTCAGACATCATCCTTCACCTTCACTCTTTACTCCTGGTATGAAGAACATAGGAGGAAAAGATTTTGAAAAGATAAGAAAAATAAATGGAAGCCTGGAGAACATGCATAGGGGAGATAATCATTCAAGAAATTTCAATAATGCCTTTTGGAAGCACAATACAAGGTTCTCAGAAATAATTTGAGAATCCTGTACCTCACCTTGTGTACAAACTGTTTACAAATGTAGTCAGTCTGCAGTCAGGTTGCCTTTACATTCCAGTTATTCCGGGTTGGCCATTAATCCTGCTAAGGGAGGGGACATCACGTGCAGCTGTGTTATATTTGTGCAATGCCCGCACTGATGAATGATGTGTGTTTATGCTAAAGGACAGAAAAAGCCTACATTGCTGGCTAATCCCACATCTCACATACAGAAAAACAAGGAGTAACATGAATAACATGAATAATAGAATAATATTCCATTCTCTGTGTTTCCTTGAACCTTGGCATGTTTGAGACACTCATTATCACTGAGAACCAGGGTTAGTAAGTGTCAGAGATGTTCCAGCTTCAAAGGGTGCAAAGCTGCTTCTGTGGTACACACCAGCTAGGCCTTTTTTCTTCACCATTCTTTTCCTTTCATAAAGATGGATGTTTTAACTTAATTCAATGATGCCTTACAGCTCTGATTTCTCTAGCAGCAGTCATAAAGGTTTCAAAATATAATAGTGGTTCTCTAGCATGGTTCATGGCAACACTGAAGTATACCCTCCCTGAAAGGATTTTGTTCAATGCTTTCAGTGATTGCTCATTTGTGATCAAAACCACATTGTATAGTAGGACAGGAAGAAATCTTCCTGATTGAATGAGTTTGTCCATGTAAACGTTAGCAGAGTCTGAACTAAAAAATCCTTATGACATTCTGCAGAATTATTATTAGCATACAAAAAATTGTCTGTCTCTAGTGTGAATTGAGAGATTGAAAACTGGGATCATGAGAACAGTTAGTGCTTTAAATAGAACTTTTATCCCTGTTTGTACAGACAGGAACTGCCTGCTAGATATGTCTCAGACTGAATAAAAGTGTCTTGCAGGAGATCATTTAGCTCTTTGGTTTCCTGCACTGTGAATAACAGGCCAAAGAAATACAGACTTGTTATTTTTTTTTTCTAAGACCATGGACTCAGGAAAAGAAAAACCCCAAATCCTTTGTCATTTTTTGATTTGCATGCAGTCTTTGGATTTACATGCAACTCCTCTAAATTATGACAAACATGTCTGGAATCAAGTTCATGCCTCCCCCACTCGCTCTTTCTTGTTTTAAAGCACTATCATCACGAAGTAAAAACATATTTCTAGAGTGTTAAACAATTCAGAATTATTTTGCTCCCAGAAGTGAGAAATCACTCTGACTTTTGAGTGCTAAAAGCTTTACATTATTTGTCCAAAGTGATGATTTTTTCCCTATATGATGTAGTAAGAATAATAAGAAATTGCAAACCAATTATGTGTAATCTACAGTGTGTGTTCATGTTATTTATGGTGATGTAGGTGAAAGTTGATAACAGAAATGTTATTCAGGAGGTCTATCTTATACAAAAATAGTTTTGGGTTGCTATTTCATTCAATTTTCTTGGCTGTGCAAGATTAAATAAAGAAAAAAGTGCACAGTGGAGTTTTCGGATAATTCATTAGGGTTTTTTAATCTCTGCATTTTCTTTTAAAACCAATATTCAGAATCTGTAATTCTTACTGTTACTTATTGCTTCTTCCTCAAACAAATAAGTTCAATGATGCACAGGAGAGTACTTTTATGAACTCAGTAGAGAATAATTGGGTAGAAATCACAGAATGTTACTCAGAAGTTGCTTTTTTTTTCTTTCAACTTACTCCTCTCAGAATGCTTTATGTACTTACCTCACCTATAAAGACAGGCTGAGAGTATTGGGGCCATTTGGCCTGAAGAAGAGAAGGCTCTGGGGAGACCTTAGAGCACCTTCCAGCACCTAGAGAGAAGCTATAAAAAAAGGTGAAAAGGGACTTTTTACAAAGTCATGTAGTAATAGGACAAGTGATGAAGGCTTTGAATCAAAAGAAGGTAGGTTTGTGTTAGATATCAGGAGGAAATTTTTACTGTGAAGGTGGTGAGACACTGGAGTAGGTTGCCCAGAAAAACTGTGAGTGCCCCATTCCTGGAAGTCTTTAAGGCCAGGTTGGATGGGGCCCTGCACCATCTACCTGATCTAGTGGAAGATATCCCTGCCCATGGAAGAGGGATTTGAACAAAATGCTTTTACCGTCCCTTCCAACACAGGACATTCTACAATCCTCTGATTCTATGAATTACTCACATCCCATTATTCACATTCCATATTCAAAAAATGGTCAAACCAAGAACATGAGAAGTCAAAAGGATAATATTTTAAAACATAGTTGCCTAAAGTTATGATGGTCAACTATGTCCATTTTTGTGCAACAACCAATGCAAGTGATTTGTAAGCTAGTTCTCCGTGATCTATTACTGGGTATTGTGTTTTGTTCTGGTTTGGTCTTTTCTGCAAAAAAGAAACACCAATACAGATATATATTCACATAGAACATTGTAGTAGTATTTTTTTTTATTTTATGAAAGTAAAATTTAGAATGTCCTCAAGTTTTCTCCTATGCTTATAAATGCCTTTCTTTTGTAGTCGTCTCACTGTTATCTGAGGTATAATGTATTTTCCTGAAATTTCTTAGTGTTTCTTAAAGTAGGTGTCCAGTACCAAAATGAAAAAAGGGGATTCAGGCACAGATCCATCTCAGTCACACTGTCAGGAGTACGGATTTTAATCAGTTAGGGTATAATATGTGCTGATATTCAAAAATTTGTGGAACAAATTGCCTGGAGAGATTTTGGAGCCTTATGTTCAGTAATACTTAAAGCACAACTTAACATGGTCCTCGGCAATCTGCTCTAGATGACCTTGAGCAAAGGGATTAGACTAGACTTCTCGACCTCATTTATTCAGCAATTTAAGTATTAGTGTTATAAATTATGCTGGTGAACACTGCATGAAAAACGTTAACAGAGTAACATAACACATTGTTTTATTGAATAACTATAGGCTCTTATATTTTAAAGAAAGAGCAATAGATTTGTCACTGTCCTCTGACAGAACCTGAAAGATTATTTCTAATGCTAAAAGAATTACCACAAAACAATATTCCCTTGTTCCCATATAGTCCTGACAAGAATTGGATTGGAACTACGTGAGACTTCAGGTTTAAGATTAACTTTTCCTTCCTCCATCTTTCCATCATGGAGGGTGTCATGTCCCATAGGCTTGAGCTATGTAAATTCATATTTCTACAGCAAAGTAAAAAAAAAAAAGACACACAACCCCCCAAAAACCCCAAACTCAGAAACCTCCCCCTTAAAAATCCCAAACCATTTCTTCACTTTTTTTACCCTCTTTGCTAAGTGGAATAAAACAAAACTTCACCATTTCACCTTTATTGACAAATTATTTGCACAGCTTTCTGTTTTTAATTACTCAACCTTGATATTCCTTAAATATGTGATTGCAGCAGATAATTCTATAATTAGACTTCATTGATTTAACATAAGGATGAATAAATTTCCAGCAAATTACAAAAAATAAAGCTTCATCTAATTTTGTTGTTAATATCACCTACAAAATCCCTGTATCAGTAGATATTTCACTGAAAGTCACATACCCTGACTGACTGCAGAAGTTCTGTAGAGGAAATGGTCAGTGGTCTCTGACCTTGCCTGTGTCAAATACTGAAACAAATGTACATTAGTAATTATAGCTGTCTATTTGTTTCACCTTGCCAAATGTCACTTGAATTATTACTCTGGTCCTCAAAGTAAAGAATTTTAACTTTATGTTTCCTAGGGGAAAAAGAATGATCTATTCTTTGTTCGGCCTCCACAAATAGAAGCATGGCATTTGTCTTTTCATTGGTAACATTAAGGTTGTCTGATCTGAGTGATAAAAAGCAGAGATTATCTATTCCTGTCTGTCATTTTTGGCAAACTTGTGAACTTTTCATAAAAACACAAAGATAAATCACAGCAGCTATTATTGTCTTTGTCTTAATCTTTCTAATGGATCAGTGTAATTTTTGGTTTCCTCTAGTAGGTCGAGGAGGTCATCACTGTAGGAGAACAGCCTTGTCTACTTACTGAATGCTAAATAGTGGTCTCTCACACAGATCCAGATAAAGACGTTGCACCGGGGATTAAGCTACTGGCAAAGCAGAGGAGTCCTGTGGATCTGCTCAGCTGTCGTTAACAGAATTCTCTGACACTTAGTGGTCCCTTCAAGGTAGGGGCTGGAGCCACACAGCTTAGGGAGAGCATCCTGATTCTAAAAGTACTCAGTGTGAATTTACAAATGCTTAATTACAAAACTGACATGCAAACACAAACATTAAGGCATCTTGCCATCATACTGCCCATTGTTTCTGATCAAGATAGACAGGAGAATTGCAATTATACTTATAGATAAAGTTTAAAATTTCACTGCAGACAAAACCAGATTAAAAAAAAAAATCACTGCAGACAATATAAGAAATTTCTATTATCTAAAAACTACTTGTGTAATTTGTGTAATATTTTCTTCTTCCTTTCAAAGGAGAATAACAGAAGAGAAGAAGAGGAGAGGTTCGGAGAGGAGAGGTTCAGAGAGGTTCGGAGAGGTTCGGAGAGGAGAGGTTCAGAGAGGTTCGGAGAGGTTCGGAGAGGAGAGGAGAGGAGAGGAGAAAATTTCTCAAGGTAAAGAGGAGAAAATTTCTCCAGGTAAAGGTAGAAATTGATGTGGGTATAGCAATGAGCCATTACAAAAATGACAAATGTAGAAAAAAAACATGGAAAAATACTGATATTTACACTGAATAAAAGGGGGGAAATATCTTCTTCCTGTCCTTAATGGTCAAATTGCTATTCTTAGTAGGCAAATTACTAGGTTAATGCTTAGTGCTAAACCAAAACATGTTTCCAGTATTAGTAATCAAAGAAAGGTTCAAACCCTTCAAGACCCTCAAGAACTTCAATTTCCAGGAGCTTCTCTTTTAGACAGGAAGAATAAGGTAGGTGACTAGATTCTCTTTCCTCTCAAAATGATATAGATTTTGACAAAAAGGCATGAAAAATGCAGAAGTAAAAGAAAAAACAGAGGGAGAAATGGTGGAATATTTATGAAGACAGATATAAAGAAAAACAGATTATTTTGAATAAAAAGAAAATAAAATACAAAAATAAAATGCTGGCACATTGCAAATAACTAGTCTGACCATCTGTCTTTAATTCTGTCATTTCTATACCTCTTTTTTAGTTTTATTCTTTTCTTCCCACCCCTTCCCCTGAGTATCTCAGCTTTTTTTCTCCCTTTCACTTGCTCTGCATATCTTGAAGAACAAAATCATACTCCAAGCCCCTTTCTTTGCGTTTCCTCATGAAAGCAAATCTACCACCCTCTTCATTCCATATGCATGTCATTCTGTCTAAGCAAAATCTCTCTCAGATGGATTTAACCTAAGAGATTATAAACATCAGATGGAGAAATAGGAAGCTATTTTAGCCCTGACCTTTCAGACCAAATTTGATCACACTACAGCCTGATTGAATAGGTTTTAATCAGCTTCGTCAGTGTTGAAATTTAAGTTCTTGTGTAGTTGAATATAATTTCAGCTGGTTTAACAACAAAAAAGAAAATGCTCATGTAGACAACAAATGGTCTTTAAAATTTTTTTGCAAGTCCAAAAAAAATTAAAAAGAAAAATCCAACATTGTAGGTTTTCTATGCAATTTAAGCAGAAAAGTTTAAAAAAATTCTGTTCATTTGAAAATATTTATTAGATATATACACACTGTCATCTTAAGGGAAAGTTTAATTTTAGAGTACTTAGATCTAAACTTTCAAACATATAGCTACACTTTTCCACAATTGCCAAAAGAGTTGACGTTATTTATATTATTTCTACACCTCTACAAAGATGAAGGAATGCAAAACAAGCTTAGGGCTTGTTTGAGCATTGTTGCACAGATCAGTCTGACAGATAAGGTGCTCATCAAAACGGATTCTAAAAATATAAAAATAGTCCTTCAGGCATAATTGCATAGAAGCAAACAAAAAACCCAAATTAACTACCACTTATCTCAAGGGTCCAAAACCATTAGGATTTTTTTTTCCTTGAGATCCTTATGGTATTTCCAGACTACATTTCCTTCATTGTGTAATGCACATATATTCAAATAGTTTAAGGCAATGAAAACTTTGTTGAAGATTTCTATGAAGGTAGGATTTCATGCCAAGAACAAAAAAGAAGTTTTCAAGGTCTGAAGCCATGGAAGTTATAGTACTGGGAATATGTTCAAGGGCTGAAAGAGATTTCCATTCCCTAGGATAGAATAGTAATGTAAACCTGTTATTTAATACATACACACAGACATCCTTCATGTAAGTCAAATATGTTGGCTTATCTATCTTTTCATATTCTAGTATACACTTTGTACTTTAAGAAAGTTCAAATTAGTCCATTTTCTTGACGTTGATTATAACAACATCTTATTCTTATTTACTCCCATAAAATAATTAGATTTTTTTTTTTTTTTACTTTTGAGACAATTAGCTTGGAGGGTCATATTACTAAGAAAATGCTTTGGAAAATGGGCTAATTTTTTTCCATGTTTTCCTATTCTATCATATACTTTTCAAGGCATCTTCAGCTTTATTTCTAGAAAATGACAAGAAAAGAAAGCAATTCCATTGCTTGATTTAGCAATTATGTCCTTCACCTGAAGTTTTTTAATTAAAAAGACTGAAAATCAGCAACTGATTTTCCTTAGATTGACTACTGTGAAAAAAATATTCCAAGACAATTACTAAGTAGCTTGGGAAAAGGATGCAATTTTTTTTTCTCCAAATAAACCAAGTTCATTCAGAGCATTTCTGTTTCTTCTTATATTTATTAGCTCCATGTAACCCTAACCATGTAATATTTAGGACTGGCCCTTGAGATATAATAGTTTAATCCTGCCTTTTGGCAGGAATCAAAAGTCAGCAATGAGGTAGGCAGTAAGATAAAGTTTCCCTACCTCATTGCAGTATGTCTGATGCTTTACCCTTCTCAGTTCTGAATGCTGCCTACTTGGCAAAGACCTGAAGGAGCTTTTTGCCTGTTCTGATACACAAAAACAGGCTTTGGTGCCATGGACCAAAGCGCACTAGACAAGATAAAAGACTGAAATGGACATGATAATTATCAAGTCTCAATTCCTGCAATTGCTGGCTAGCCTCTTTGACTCAGGGATTCTAAGTCAGCAATGATGTGATGCTTTCAGCTATGTAGCGGCAGCAATTTTTGTATATTTCTTTCTCTTTGTGGAGTTTTAGCTATCAGAACCCTTATATCTAGTTTTGTAGATTTGGATATTTCAGCTGGAGGCAGGACTGTGACTAAGCATGGATACGAAAACTGAAGAAAATGTGGATATGAAAACTGAAAAGAACTAGAAGGATGTCCTTGTACCTTTGTATCTAAAGTAGTGAGCAAGTGTACGTAAGCCTTGTACTCTTTAATGCAGTGAACAGCACTTCAAAACCTAGTGAACCTGATGGACTGGCAGGCTGAGGACTGAGTAATCCATGGATGTGCCCCTTTTGCACTGGTCAGCAGGGTAATATTTCTCCTCCTTTTTGATCCACATACATGCTGCACTTCTCCGTCTATTTTTGTCAGTAGGTCAAGAAGTTTGCTGCAGTCCTTTGTGCTTCACTGAGGATGAATCTCCCATTTAAGAAAATGTAGTATCCACTAAAAGAAAGCCTGAAGTTGATTTTTTTTCCTAAGCTCTGTTTCCCAGCATAGACACAGGAGGGAAGCTGGTATCACATACTAATTTTCCCTTTTCTGTTAGAAAAGTGGAGGTCCAGGCCAGAGCTGGGAGCAAAAGTGGGGAAAAGCTTTTCTACTATGTTACTGGATCATTCTTATTGCATAACCATCAGAAAGTTCATATCATCAAATCACCATCGTCATGATGAAACACTATGCCTAACATGTAGCCATGGCATGAGTGGATTTTTAAACAGAAATTACTAATGATTGACTCCCCGTCAAAATAGTAGAAATTGTGTTGGTTTTGGTTTGCCTTGGTCATCTTACATCTCTGTAATTTTTCATTGGTCAAAAATAAGAGGATTGGATGTTTTTTAATAATATGAAATACCCAATGTGTGTACTGCTGTAAGAAAAGAAAATATTTGTTTTCATGTGCAGGGAAGCAAAATGAAACCAAACAGTATTTAACCAGATTCAACTCTCCTAATCCTTCCACAAGAAAGCAACTTATGGTCTCAAAGCCTTTTCAGAGGACTTGAGTATATTTGTGTTGAAGAAAACCTTGGTACTTACATAAATACAAAGAAACTACATTTTTCTCATCCTGTTTTCCCTGATTTTTAAAGCTGAAGTGCTTGTGTGTTTCAACCTGCCCCTGAAGACAAGGGCAACTGAGCTTGTTAGTAGATCCCTTGGGACAGATTAGAGTGATATGATGGTGAATGAATGGTGCTTTTATATAAATATGTGTGTATGTATATATATATATATATATACACATGTAGGGTCTATTTTAGAACAATTTGGTTGAAATGAAAACGAGGTATTTGTTATTATCTGCAGAAATACAGCAATATAAAAAAATAAAAATGGCAATTAAGAAAATGTATAAGGAAGAGAAAGAGAGAGGATAAAAAGCGATAAGAGTGGAAAGATAGAAAAGAGGAGGAAAGATACCTGTGGACCCAAAAGGAAGAGTTGATTGTAGGAATTTCAATGTCGGTTGGTCAAATTGATGGTCGAACACTTCAGGGGTGGGGCAAGCCCATGAAACACAAAAGTTCAGTGGGCTGATAAATGCTCATGTTCATGTGGGAACACCTGAAGTGGGGAATTTGACACTGGCTGTTACAACAGTGTGGATCAGTCCTCTGCTGGAAGGGCCCAGATAGGAGTGTATAATCAAGGATCTTTGATGTGATGGTTTATGACTCCTTGTAAGACATGACCACTGCCTCTCATGCCAGCATAGTCTAGCCAGTCATGCCCCATCAGAAGGGATGAACACCCTCAAGGCTATGTATAAATATCCTAATACCTTCCCTAGGGTGTACAGGGAGATTTACAGGGAGACAGTTTTGTGAGGGAGAACACTGGCTTGATAAAAAGCACTATCTCATTTTGGAGGATCTGCATCTTATCCTCCTCTTCCCTTATCTGGCTCAAAACTCAGCTTGTAGCTTCAATGGTGAGTGCACACCCGCTCTGCACATGGATATTTCCTTGCACATCATCAGCAAAGAACCGTCTTGCTTTAGAAATGGCCAATTATTTGAGACATTAACCATGAACATCTCAGTCCATCACATTGTCTTTGCACTGTATGAGCAAATATGTAGAAGAAAACCAGATAGCAATTTCAGCCCCAATTTCATAGTTCAACATTTTTGTGAAAACTGCATTTCTGCTCTAGTCACAAACTCAGAAATAAAATCAGAATTACTATGGGTTCCTAAAGTAGGATGTCAGCACCTAAACTTATTGACTCTTTGTTTCCTCTTTGAAACTCTCCAAGAACCACTTCAGTCTTCCTCTTTGACTCTATTTCTAAAAGTAACAGATAATCTTTACATTGTAAAAATATTCTATGTAAGGAATTTCTTCAAAAGTATCTTAAGTCTAAAACTCTCTATACTGCAAATTATATATGAGTTCAGACTGCTGCTCCTAGTTTGAACTACTGCCAGGTAGTTTCATCTCTCTGTACTTCACTCATCAAGCAAAAAACCACAGACAATAATATTTGTCCACACTCAGACAACTTTCATGAGATTCTATACATTTCTATTCATTAATTGTTGTACTATATTTCCTTGGGTTTATTTTGAAGAGTAAAATAGCTGAGAGAATAGATTGCGAATGTAAGACAAGGCATTGAGAATCTAAGTTCTTTACATTTTTCTAAAATGAAAGTAAAAAATACAGAACAGCTGAGAGTTCTGTTTATACTTAGGTTGGACTCTACAAAGATGCTGTCTTTTTTTTCTGAAAATGAAAAATTCCCTCCAATAGCTAACTAATTGCTAACTACTAATTGCCAAATAATGAAAACTTGAGCAAAAGTGCAGTAATGTGTCAGCTGCTGTAAGTCAGAGAACTCTCACTCAGTGTCATAGTTAAAGCTTTGTCCCAAAGACTCAAAAGGAATTAAATTAAGAAAAACACAAGTGCATATAGTGGTGGCGGCCAACATTGGAATTAAAAATTTCCTGGAATGGAAATGCTACTAAAATACCTTTTTTATAATTTTTTTTTTTCTCTGAGAATGACTCCATTTTGTGGTAGCAAAGAAATATCTCTTTACTACACTTCTGTATAAAAGTGCATGTTATGTGCAACATTGTCTTTCCTAAAATCAGCCATTTAACACTACTTCTGTTTCATTACTTTTCATTCTGTGTTGGCTCAACCGTCTCGGCAGCAATTGTTGGTGGCTAAAACATGTAACACCTTTCTACAAAAAGTGTTGAACTGCTTTGTAGAGACCTGTTGTATAGTACTGTACTATATTTCTTTCTTTATACTGTGATTTTTTGATATTATGTTGCTATTAGTTATCTACTTTGGTAGTTCTGTAAGAATTCTCTTAAAACTTTATGGTCTAAGAATCTGAACAACTTGGCTTACAAACTTACCATACTTGTCCTCTGTTTTTGTCATTTGGATTATAATTGGAATTTTTTCATTGGGAAGTTTTGAATTCTTTGTATATTCATACCACCTGCTTATTCTGAACATTAATTTCATTGCTTCTCGCAGTAAGTTCACACATACTGATAGACATATGATAGAATTTTTAAAGTATTTTAAGTTGCATGTGCTTAATGGACATAACTAAAAACTCTATGATAATTCAGAACCTTCCAGAGTCAAAATTGTTTTGACAATTTGACAAAAAACAAACCAAGTTATCTCTGAAATTTTTGCAGGACTTCATTCTAACTCAGAAGCAAGGCTTTCTTTTGCTGAAATGAGATTTATTAAGTGTGCTTTAGTATGCTGGAACTGCTTTTTTTCAAAGTTCTAATATTCCCATTGATGCTATTCTGTCGGCTCTGAAGGCCAAGTATGTTTTATAGCAGACACCAAGAAGCATCCATTCAGGGATTTATTAAACCTGCAGGCAAACAGCTGTCATCAGCTATTAGCAGTTCAGTTTTATTCCAGCCCTTCGTGGCATTCAGGGAGATATCCTTGTTTTGGGACATATCGCTCAACATGGTTTGTTGTTGGATGTTTGATTCTTAAGACAGAAGGGAAGAACACAAATAGAAAAGTATTTTTGTATCATATCAATATATTAACTTTCCGCACGCTTCTGAATTCACACCTGCATGTTTTAAACATTTAGCTATGCTGCCTCTATTTCATTATTTTACTTGAAAATATATTTTCAAATTTGTGTATACACAGCTGATTTAGATTCTGTTTAATGCAGAAATACCTCACTTGAGAGAACAAAAAAGAAATGAATTGGGAGGAACTGTATGGTTGTATGTACAATATATTAAAGTTCCTATGGACCATTGGTTTCTAACTGCCCTGTGTGGTTCATTAACTTTCGAGTTGCAGGCTGTGCAATTCACATAGGTAGATAAAATACCAAAATACAATTTCAAGCTGGCTTTTGCCCTTAAGTGTGTAAATAACTGGAACAAATTTATTTTTTTAACTGTAAAATTATTTTTGCTAACCAAGGAGAGTGAACTATCATACCTACTAAGTTCCTAGCAAGACTACTAGATATCTTAGCAAGTGTTTAGCATGTAATAAACAACCGGACCTTGAAAATAAATATGTTGTAATTTTTATAGTATACAAATGTCATTCAATTTTTCAGGTTATTTTTGCTTAAAAAAAAATAATGCAAAGATCAGTATTATAGAACAAATGTACCATATTTTTTTGTTCATGTTTATTGCATTCTCACAGTAGAAGGCATAAAATGTGTGGCATTCTTTAAAGATGCCTGCAGAGAAAATTGAGAACAGCAGTAAAGTGGAAAATAAATGCTCAGTATCATGAGTGGACTTACTTAAAAATGTCTATTTTTATGAGAAGAATAGAAGAAACACAAATAATTTGTATTGTAAATACCCTACAAGAAGATTAAGAGTTCATACTATGGAACAGTAAGAGAATAAGTGTAAGAGAATAAGTTCTATTTTCTTCCAGTATGTCTGTGGGTTTTCTTCCATATTTTTTCAGCTATCAAATTTTCATAATGTCAAATCATGGTCAGAGAATTTGTGAATGATGCAGTCTTAATCCAGGATGGAAGAAATGTAAGTATGGAGGAATTGCTTATTTATCCGCCCTAAGGTTCAAATATTCAATATATTCAATAGTTTCAAATAGTCACTATCTCTCCCTTTAACAAAGTACATATTTACAAAAATAAAACAGATACAGTAAGTTCTGCATGGCTCCATCATTTGAGTTCAGACACAGTTCCTACATGTCAATTTTATAAAAGACATCAGAACACAACTTCTGGGGGTTGATAGTGCATTCTCACTTTATTCTTGAATGCTTTAATGAATTTGCATCAGCAGTAGTAACAGGCTGAGAAGAAAATATAATTCTTCAGACTCTATGATTCCAATGTAATATTTGAGTATTCCCCGGAGACCAATAGCTGCCTCTGAACTCAGAGTTTGTGAACAAGACAGAGACACAGATGATTAGCGTTTCTGACCACTGTTCTAATGAGCAATCCCTTAAGTTCATTTTCAAGGCCTGCACTGTCTGTATACTTGAATTTATTCTGCAGTAAAACTTAGCTGTGCATACATTTGAGAACTGCCTTGAGAATTAACCTCTGTTGATGTAAAAAGATAATAACATTAAAAAATTCATTGAGATTTAGTCAGGGTTACCAGAAGACACCAGGCACCTTGAAGTAGAAAATGTCATTGTACTACGAGAAAACAAGTTGAACAATGTTATATTTACACTACAATGAGTTTGCATCACTGAAGCTGTTGCTATGCATTTGTCTTACTGTACTAGAAAATGGTTTCAGCCACCTGTTTCACATAGATAAACAGAACAGAGAGAGAAAAGAAGCTGCAGCAATAACTTCTATCCTGAACTTTTTTCTGGAAATCTCATGTTATGATCTTTTCCCCTTACTAACTAGGCTTCCAGGACTGCATCCAAACTATGGTAGCTGACTGAAGAATATGGAGAGTGGAGCAATCATTAAGCGGCCTGAAGCCCTCAGCTGAAGAGATGATAGAAGAGGAGTTCTGTATTTGAAGTTATACTCAATAAAAAATGCATTTTCTGCTTTTCTCCTGAAGAAAGTTGTTATGCTGACAACCACACCTGTCATTGACTTTTATTTCAGAAAGAAGCATGATATTGGCCTCCATGAGTGTAAAGCCATGAAATCACAGTCAGAAGGTTGAGAAGAATTTGTTATACTGTATATAGTGGGTTCCTATTTGAACCTTGGAAAATAGCTTGTATTTTATATCATTGTTCATACTGATAAGCACAGCTTAAAAGAATTAATGTGTCCCAAGCATCGACAAACCTTTAATATCACTTATCTGCTCGGGGGGACACATTGAGATACCTAACAGAAGTTTTCATGCTTGAATACAAACTCTGGATAAAGACCAAAACTGAAATACAAAGAATAATTTTTCTATTCATGTTACCAGCCTAATTACAACATGATCCAACTGGAAGAAATTTTCAGATTCAGTAGCTTTAAGTCAATTGAACATTTTTGTTAATCAAAGTGAGAGTATTTATAAAAAAAAAAATTACAGGGAAAGAGTTAAGTGTGTGTTGTTTCAACAGTTGCAAGCCACAAAAATGCTGATCACTTCTAGTCCCCCAGGTTGGCAAGAATGATTATAGACCTGTAATAATGGGGTCAAAGACAGATGGAACAACGTTACCTATCCTTTTATCAAGCTCTGATATAAAAGAGAGAGAAAGGAGACTGTAGAGAATCCAAAAATTCTAATGTATAAAATTCTGATGAGGTATTAAGAAAAAAATCTCATGAAAGGGCAGTTTAATTTTCCACCTTCACTGACTGACACAAATGATGAAAATTGACCACCGGATGCAAGTAAGGAGTTTCAAGAGGCACCTTCCTAGCTTTTATAACCCAAATGCACCTTTAGGGTCATATATTCAGCTTAATTGCCTATCACATGCTTGACCACCTTATCTAGAAGTTTCTGTATGAAGCTCATAGTTGTTTAAAGCCATAGTTCATTGAAGAGTCTAAAAAACCTATAATGTGTTCCAGTG
The DNA here is from genome assembly GCA_013397155.1 of Irena cyanogastra. Classification (NCBI taxonomy): domain Eukaryota; kingdom Metazoa; phylum Chordata; class Aves; order Passeriformes; family Irenidae; genus Irena; species Irena cyanogastra. The sequence goes on from VWZV01001799.1 coordinate 248,845, forward strand.
CAATTTTTTGAGTGGTTAATTATCCTGTCTGCCAAAAATCTCTGTTTCATGTCTATTTATATGGCATCTTACTTCTGTTTCCCACCTGTCACTGTCACTGAGCCTTCCCTCTGGAAAAATGAGTCATTACAAACAGAAATGTTTTCCCGGTGTATCTCTGGGGAACATGACCACATTAGCTATGATTGTGATATTATTGGGTTCAGAAAAAAAGCAGTCGGTCTCTTTTATCTCTAATTTTCATACACCTTTGCCTGTGCAGCTTGCACATGCATCCCTCCAAGCAGGAATATTCCTGCCATACATGGGTACAAAGGTGTCCGTGATCCTTTCTGGATCCATCTGAGGGCACGTAAGGTGCTACATAGAAGAGAAACACCTTCCTCCATGCACTGCTGGAATGAAAAGTATGCTCTTAGGAGTGGATTTTGATTGTCTTAAGTGGCAAATATTCATGACATATTCTCCCCCCAAACTTCTCAACTTTCCTAGTATCCTTAACCTTCAATATCAGCTCCACTAATATGCTTACCCATGAAGTAGCAACCCCCTGCCCCCTTGCAGCTGCCAATTTCTTGGCTCTTCATGAACAGGCAGAGTTCAGGATATAGATTTTCAGCTTCAAGGTTTTTCTACAGTTTGGATTTGTAGTAAGAGACTGGCTTTCACAACAATCTGGTGAGCACCTACTCAGTACTGGGCACCTGATGTGCAGCACCTCAGATGTCTATGCTTCAGCAGAAGCAGCAGGTAGCATCTCAGTAATGATGGCAGAGGACATTGCTACATCTCTGTGTCTGGGCAGCAACACGGCATAGCAGAACATCCCATATGCAGGCAGACAGAACCCACAACCCCCACGTTGCAGGGTGCAGAAGAAATGGCAAAGAAGTGTCATGATGTTAGTGATTTTCTTACAGTACAAACTGTGCACGCTCACCCTCTTCCAGACCCAAAAGCACAGTGCTGCCAATAAACCCTTTTGTGATGTGGATCTGTCCTCAGAAAACCATCAGTCCTTAAAATTTGGGAGACATTCACCAAATTGTGCCCAGATCATGAATCCAGGCAGCCTGCCAAGGATATTATCTGTAAAGGAAGACCCTCAGACCCCAACATCCAATGAGCAGGCCAGTAGTGGTATCAAAAGCTGCCTCTGTCATGAACATTACCAGCAAATGTAGAGGTGACAAAAATGAAAGAAGTCACAAAAATGACAGAAGCACCAGCACCAATTTGCTATGCGAGGAGCTAAATGGAGAATAACAAGGCATTATGTTCTTTGTGGGTGCTGACTGTCCTATGCACACTGCATGAAAGCTGTGCACGGTGCAAACTTGTGTCCACACAGATAAGAAGTGATATCCATGTGATATCCACTGAGCCATAAATGCAGCCAGACAGCTGTGGAAGCAAGGAATGTAAAAGTGTTCTTGTGGATGTGAGCTTAATACACTCCCCTTGGCCTTGGGAGCCAGGCATTCTTTTTTGAGCCTATTTTATATAGGCCTAGACAAAGCTTCCTTCCCCATAAACAGTAAACAAAGGCATCCTTCTGTAAGGAATAAACCTTTATAATTACTGTAGAAATTACACTGAGGTCAAGTTGCTTGTAACATCTTTGCATAAAATAATGACAGGTCAATTGGTCAGTAAGAAGAGAGAAAAGTTACATAAAATGGTACCCTAATGATTAGAATGTTTACCAAAAAGGAGGGAGATCTTTAGTCCAAGCTTCCTTACAGAAATAATTTGTAGTTGTGACACTAAACTGTCATTATATAAAACATGCACGCAGTTTGGGGAGTAGTCATACATCGCCATCTAACTCTTACTATGATCACTCCTCCAAGCATAATTTAAAAATAAAGCTGCATTCCAGGGTCTTGAAAAATATGCCAAAAATATGTCAAAAAATACCCCAAACTCCACACTATTTTAGTGAAATCTAAGGCGTTTTCCAGTGGCATTGGGTAGAACCTTGATGTGCCAAAGGACTTGACGTTGCTGTGATAAACAGTTTCTATTACCTTATTTAAGGCAACTATTCATTCAAACTTAAAGCTTTTCTGATTTATATTCCATGGTGACTGACCCTTTCTTTTGCTCTCAGCTTAGTTACTTTTTTCAGAGCTGCCATAGTCAGGTGCCTACATGCTTAATGAATGGATACCTATGTCTCATTTTCTTGATATTGCTGGCCATCAGCTCTCTCAGCGTTTAGATATTACACCTTTCTTAAAACTGACACATTAGTTTTTCCTTTTCTGTATGTTAAAAGTAGACCAAAGTAGAGTATTTATGTAATATTTGTATGATTTGTGAATTTTGCTTAGTCATTTTAGCACTTTTAGTTAATATCAGCTTTTGACATTGCAGATTTTATGTTTCATTTGTTCTCAGTAAATTTATAAAATTTGTTCCTTGCATTCTTGACTCTAAAGGACATACATAGACTGTGTGCTGCTACAACATCCCAGAATTTTTAGTCTCTTCTGAATGCTTTTTTCTGCAAGTTGTAGTTTTGAAAAATATGTTTTTATTGCCATTTTCACATCTCATTTTAACTAAGGTGGTTATTTTACTGAAGTACTCTTTCATGACCATAAAATTGTGGGAGGCTTTGACATTTCATAAAGTATTTTTGAATAATTCCCAATCATAATTCATGCTTTTATGTTTCAGTATTTCCTCCCACTTGATTTTGTCCCTAACTGTTTTCAACTGTGTAAAATCACCCTTTTCAAAGAATCGGGTCTGTGTTTTAACTGGTCAGGATATTGTTTTGCTACTATTCATTTTCAGTCTGAACTCAGTCTATTGTCTCAGAAGATTGCCCTTTAGCAGAGATTGAAGCCATAGAGAGTGAACAAGGACTCTTTAGAATGATGCAATGTGTGATATTTCATGTGTTGTGTTCATAGTGCGAGACAGTTCTTACGGGCATGTTCTTTCAGTCAACACAAAATAGTATTGCACGCAATCATCAGTTTACAATTTGTTTGGAACAAGTATACTGTGGAAAGGAACAGATTTTGAATTTGTTAGCATGAAGTGTACTGTTTATATGCACCTTTATTTAAAATATAACTAACTTATACAACTGTTTAATGGACTTTAATTAGGAAATCCTGAACACCTTCCATTGGTCCTAAAAAATACAATAGCATTTGTATATATATTTTTAAATCCACCATGTCCTGAGGTTTTACATATAGCCTAGGAAGTGAGAAATCTTCGTGCATAAGACAAGAGTTAAATAACTTATTTGTTCAAATTGTTAAATTTCTTTTGCCTAAGATGTTTCCTACTTTAAATTCTCACCTTAGAGCTCTGTCTGTAGAGCTTAAAAAAGAAATACTTCAAATATCTGAGCTCTTTATCCCCATTCACTTTATGTGATTTTAGCTCCTGAATAATATTAATACAATTCTGAAATCTTCTATTCTTGCAAATATAAAATGAAAATCCAGACGTGATTCAGTTCTTAGGTACACACAGTAGGAGGCCCTGCATCTCAAGATAGACCATCAACACATAGCCAATTAGCAGAAGGCTAAAAGATTTTCTGCTCCTTTTCTGGTCATTTTGGTAGGTGAGCAACCAGGATGGTGGAGAAGAGTTGCTTAAAGCTTAGAGCTGAAGGTAGTGATACTTCTGAAGATCAGGAAAAGTTATGACATACCAGGATCTGTTTGTCTATCTTGCCACTGTATGAAGACTGATTAGTTTATCATGTGAGGATATGTGATGATTCAGCTAGCCAGCCGGTTTGAATCCTCAAACTTAGCAAGGGAAGAGGTTGCTAAGAGGAAACCACTGTATAAATTGGTCATTCCTTCATCTAGTTTCTTTCCTTATACCTGTTTAGAAACCATTACATAATGCAAATCCACCTACCTTAACTAGTAACCATCTCCAGCCACAGATCATGACACTAATCTTAGTCCTTAACCATCTGCTCTCACTCTACTGCAAACAAGGTTTACCAGGAGCACAAAACTTCTCTGCTGATTTCCAGGGCACAAGCAGGTCCCCAGAGTCCTGTGAACTACTGTAAGGATCCTCCTAGTAGATGAAATGTGAAAGAGTCAGACTGCAGTAGAAAAGTATCAGACAGGGCCCATTAAACAGGTGAAAGATGCAGGATGGTTTATACCATGCAGCTGTATCAGGTTCAACAAGGTGAAGTGCAGGGTCTCCGGGATTGTGAGAGGAATGGCTAACGTAGTGGAATGGCTAACACAGCGGAATGGCTAACTCATAGTGCAGGAAAACATATAGAAGCTCTCAAGAATTTAAATACTTAGTTTCATTTTTTAAAAGTGATTTTCTGATACTGACAAAACCTCTCTATTTGTCAGTTCCACTCTAAGTCCTTCTCTGCTGTGGCAAGAGAAAGGCAAAGATGGCTGCCAAGGTACCCATTCCTAGGATATCCTTCCTTGAGGGCATGCTGCAGCAGATAAAGCAGGTACCTTATGGAGAAAAAGACAACAAAACACCTGACAACTCATGAACTTGTCCAGAAAAGTATTCGAACTTACTAGATGTGGAAGAGACCAATATTAACATCTGGAGGATCATGCAGTATCTGTGCTGCCACTGTGTTAATGATGCTACAGGTGACATGAAAGTACAACACAGTCCCATTGACAGGGCTTTGGGCATCGTCCTCTCAGGTTTCATGGTGGCCATTGCTGTGGAGGACTGAGCTCTCCCGCTGTCTCTGCATATGGATCATCAGGGACAATGTTGGTGTCAAAGGACCTGAGACCATGAGCTTTTTTCCCTTTTCCCCTCCATTTGAAAGACAGAACATGTCTAATATTCCTTCACCAACCACCATCAGTAATAGAAAAATGTCTTTGCAGGCTGAGATTTGGGAGCCATTTAGGCAGGACCTTGAAGGAAGTAAACACCCTATTGGTACCATACAGGTGTGGATTTGGGGAGAGAGTGTATGAGAACTGAAAGGAGTCAAACATCCAGTTATTGTACAGATTATCTTTATTAGTTAGTATTTAACTTTATTATAACCCAGTTGTATCATGGTGTACAGTGTTGGATGTATACCCTGATCATAGGTCTCCTTCAACAGGGAGCTGATGACGTCCTGGACACGGGCAATTTTCCAGGTTTGCTGCAAGAGGGTGTGTGGAAGTTGGAGGTATGGGGACAGAACAAGGCACATAGTCACAGAGTTTGTCCTCAGAGTCATTTTTTTGAAGCTCATCCATGGCAGCCGTAAACCTCATATAAACTCAGTATATAGGGAGGAGAGGGGAAAAGTAGGACATTTGCAGTTAAAACCCTTTTCTAGCCTTTCTCAAAAGAGCTGTACACGTGCAAGTAAATATATCTGATTAAACAGGCACGGTGCATATTGCTTCTGCTGAAGCAGGTTGGTTTATAGAACAGATTTGCTTGCATAATTTATTCTGAACTTTACAGAATTATTTAAATCAGGCCTATGGTCTAACTGGAAACCATCCTTAAGTGCTATGCATTGTAGGCTGTTCTGTCATCTTCTAAATATATTCACTTATACCTTACAAATAAAAATAGGTTATTCCAGGGCTTGCTATCACAATTAATTTCCATTATGTAAAGATGTCACAGAATCTGAACCTGTCTCATCATATAGAAGCTGAATATTACGAGATTTATCCTAATTAAATATATGTCAATAGAAATGAACTAACAGCTTGAATTTGTGTGTTGGATTATGAACTGTATTTGAAATAAAAGTTTTCAAATTGAGTTATATTTGTGTCTGAACATGCAAAAACACTCGAAAATGACCGTTTCAAAGAGAAACATTATTTTAAATATGTAAGTGGAAAAGTTGCTCTTTAGAAATTCCAGGGTATACAAAAACAAAGAGGCTGTTAAATACTGTTATTTATTGATGTTGTCTGAAAAGATGTCTAGATCAAGATAGGATGATTTTGAGAGCTTTGCCACTAACTAAGTTTATAGAGCTAGGAAAAGTGTGTATTATTTTTATGTATGTTTTACCACTGACTCTTGTATGATTACTACTAAATCTTGAAAGTGTCCTCATGAGTTTACATGTATACAAGAACAAGAAACTTACTTTTCCAAAACTCCACTACACACATATAAATAAAAGACTGTTTTGCTCTCTATATGGTTTACCTTGACTATGTATGTTAAATGAAACTAAATTCCAGCATTGGTTTTGAAAAAGCATCTGAGTAACTAAACTGTTATATCAGAACTTAACCCTGATTTTCCCCCTTCAAAATTGCTGGTCCTTTCAAATGAACAAAATATATATTTCAGGGATAAATGAGTAGGAAGTTTAATATGAATAATGTTAAACATAGAAAAATCTCTGTCACACAGAAATCAAAATGTCTACAAATGAGTCTGATTCCATGATAGCAGCTGAAATGAAAATGTGGGAAACAAGGCGGAGGGAAAATAATTTTATAAATCTGATTCTAGTTGAAGTTCTAGAAGAAGGCCTTTTTACAAAAGTATTGTGAGTGAACACTACCAAACTCTATAAGAAATTAAACTTTGAAATAGTTGTTTTGCCTTCTAAAATTCCAGTTAAAATGTTAATGAAGAGTTACATATTGATTGTGTTTCAATAATGTCAAATTCTGACATTATGTTCTGTGTATACATGAAAAATAAATAAAAGTTGGCTCCGAAATCTAAACCTAGAATTTTAATTCAAAGTAACTTATTGTTGGATGATCCAACATACCAAGAATGAAGGAATTAAATCAGCAACTCCTGGTAATGCATGAACTGGTACAAACCATAATTGAATTCACCCTCTTTTCTGAAGTACTAAAAGTTATTGAAAGAAACAAACACATATTTGTATCACTAACAGATTATGGCAGAATATGCATATATAAGTAGTGCAATTGACTAGAAAAAATTCTGTTTCATATATTCACAACCAGAGAGTTTAATTCCTGCTTTTTTGAATAACAATGATTTGTTTCCAAGCACACATTTCAGTGGAGCGCGAAGCAAGAAACATGGTTTGTGTTCTTTTGCAGATTATTAGTATTTATTGTAAGCCTAAGAATTATTCTCCTGGAAAAATACACAATCCTCTTAATTACAAATGTACTTTGGATTGTGACTTTACTGCTACCACCAATACAGTGCAGAGGATTTCCATTTTTTTGACAGTAAAAAAAGAAACATCATTTAAATTAGGACCCAAACTTCTGAAGGGCCTCCAACCCAGATTGTCAAAGTATATATGCACTGTACTTCGATTTTATCAATTCACAAACAGAAAGCAGTCATTGAGGTAAAAAAATGGCCACTAATGACTGATAAAAGCTGTAATTATTCTATAATCTCTGTGAAACTAAAACAGAAAGCTTGTAATTTTATGCACATATTATAGAAAAATTGTTGGACTAATTTGAGGCCAAGGAAAATGTTGTTTTTCGAAAAATAAGCTGTGATGGGAACAAATCAATCTGTTTCCAGTAGCTCTCATTCAGTAAGTAAACTTTATCTTTTAAGAAGAAAGTGAGTCCTGCATGGAATGCTGAAAGAAAGCTGGAAAAAATAATAAACCCACAAAGACAGAAGAGCTTCAGAAAATAATTATTTTTTATTAATATTTTTAAAAGAAAATTATAAAAAATAGTTTATAGATCAAAAGTACTCCAAATAAGATGTGGCAAAATTCTTTCAAAGATCTCTTCCTCTGATATGCTCTTAACAACATTAACATGATAAAACTTGCAATTCTTCTCTGATTTGTACCTGTATGTGTCAGATACAATGCTGGATACAAAGCAAAAATATCAGAAAGACTGAATTTATTCTTGATCCCTCGAGAGTTGCTTCAGGTAAAATTCTTGAGGCAAGCAATGATGAGGCATGGGTTTTCTCTCAATTTCAAAGTCTCAGTCTCTCAATTCAATCTCGCTACTATATTTTTTAGTTTTGTTCCTTTTGCCATAATGTTTATATTACACAATATTTTCTTGACACACTCCACACCCAAAGCCGAGTCAATACCTTTTAGACCACAGAAATCATGAGCTTCTGAAAATTTCATGCAAAATCAGGAAAACAAAATCCCTTTTCCTTACTTTCTCACTTGTAGCCATTTTTCCTCATTCTAACACACCATCATTTATATCCATGGAGACATCTGAAAAATTAACAGGAACCTCTGTGGTAACTGTGATGAATGAAAAAAAGTCATGTAGCTTTCTACAAGAACTTGTATAATCAAAAAATTGTTTATTTGTGGCTGGATCTACTTAATATATGATTTCTCACTTTTGAAGCCTTCTTTTCCCCTGCATCATCATGTGTAGATGACCAGTAAACATGACCTTTCCTTTTGCATAGTGCTGGTTGCAATATTGCTTTTTCCGTGGTTTAACCCCAGCTGGCAACTAAACACCAGATAACCACTCACTTTGCTCACTCCCTTTCACTGGGATGGAGGAAGAGAATTGAAAGTTTAAAAGTGAGAAAATTCATGGGCTGAGATAAGAATTTTAGTATTTTAATAATAATGATTAAAATAATATTGCAAGGAAAATGAAAAAGTGGATCAGAACAGACACCTGACTGTGGTGCTCATTTGCACTGTGAAGGAAAACATCTCCCTCTCTTCCCTGCTTATCATAACAGCAGTATGACATACTGATAAAAGTATGCAAAGCCAACCAATACAAATCTCTCTCATGTCTTATTTTAAGATTTTTTACCTACAATCCTTTGCTTTCACTACCCACAATTCTGAATAGTTTCTTTAAACCTCATTGTGGGGAAAAAACTCCAAGCGAAATGATATGCAATTAGCAAATATTCAGTGTCTCTTTTTTGTGTTGTTACCCAACTATTTCTGTGCTCCTTTTACTAAAATCTCTCCAAGTAATTTCTAACCCTCTAATTCCTAGTTCCAAGTGTGCTAAACAATTTACATTTATAACATATATTAAGTGTTGCTATGGAAAATGAATGAGAAAGTGGAAGAAGGAGAGAGGCAGGGAACTGGGGAGAGGGAGAGGGAGTCAGAGAAAGAGGGAGCTGGGTGAAAGAAAGGAAAAAGTAAGAGGAGGACCACTGGTGACATGATGCAGCTGAACATCAAATGTTGGAGTCTATTTGACAACAAGCAGAACACCAGACATGTATCCTGGAAGGTTTCCAGTTGCCTGGAGGCCAAAGGTCCTAATTTTTACATTCCATCATCAGCATACTCACTTCAGTTCTATCATGTTCTGATTACTTAGATGGGAAGAATTTTAATGTTAACAAATTTTCTTCACTTGGTACACAGTAAAATTTGTATGCTGGACTTGTGGGGGAAAGCTTTCAGAATGGATGGATTTTGAACTTTCACATGTGACCTATATGCTGGAATGGCCAGATTCTTTGGCGTGTAACTTGAAGTTGCATAAACAGGCCTTTTTATAGGGAGTAGATTTTCTTTCATAGTTCCTTTGTAATATATGTATATTATATGTATATGCATACTCATATGCCTCAAGTAAGGCATTTCAAACCAAGGACTCAGAACTATTACTTTTAAAATGCAGTCTACCTGTATAAGGAGTACTAATTTGAAAGGAAAATTACTCTTTTTTTTGTTCATAGTTATCATAACTAAAGCATATAAACTCATTTGAAAAAAAAAAGGGGGTAGAAAATAAGACTATACATTAAGAACCTTCTGAAGCTAACCAGAAAATCAAAGAGTCCAAAGAATTTTTCTGGAGACAATTTAGTCAATGGAATTTGCCATGCAAAACGAAAACACCTGCAGAAGGGATATACTTTAAAGATTCAGAGAAGGCAAATAATTGCTATGCTCTAATTACTCATTTTGATCAAACATGCTACAAGCTCCAAAAATTTTCTGAGAGAGTAGGATATCTCCCTAGATCTCTGCAGTCTATATTTACTCAGCTAAACTCCACTCTACATATACTCTCTCCTTTACCTTGAGAGAGTAAAATAACCTAAACATATAAAATGATATTTAGAAAAAATGATACTTTGCATCATATATAAGGAATATACCAATTCTAAGACAGTGAGGAATGAAAAAAATCGTGATTATGCATATATGTATTTTTGTTAGCATTTCTGAAGGGAAATGGAACCTTCTTCCTTCAGAGACATCATTATCACGTTTGAGAAAAATTAGAGTTTTGAATGAGACCTTTATTTACAACCTACAGAGGCTTTTTAGTCATTTACAATCTCCATGCAATACATAGGAATGAATGGTTTGATGCCAGCCTTTCAAATACAGGTAATTAATTCAACAATTAATTTTCTGCATTCTCCAGTTCATGCTCAGGAAAAGATATCTTTCTCTATTCTTAATGCTAAACTGTCAACTGAGTTCATTAATGGCATTTCATGCCATTCTTTTATTTCTCTTATGAAAGTTTTTGATAATAGAAGGGCAAGAGAAGATTTATTCTAACAGTCTGCTCCTGAAATACATTTAAAACAACAATTTAGATTCTCTGAAGAAACAAAACATTAATGAATGCAATCCATTTTTGGTGGGAAAGAAAGGTCAATGTAAAACATAAAATGAATTTCTTCAGGTAAGTGAGAAAAGCCAAAATCAAGTTTCCACGCAATTACACACAATAAAATATTCCCACTCTAGATTTTTGAAGAGCAATGAAAAAAAAGTATTCTGTAAAAAATGCCATTAGAGCTGTCATGGTAGCAGGATGAGCATGGGGTTTTTTTTGGTTTTTTTTTGTTTTTTTTTTTTGTTTGTTGGTTTGGTGTTTGTTTGTTTGTTTGGTTTTTTTTTTTTGACATCAGCTATTTGTCAGAGAAATACAATCGAAAACTTGGCACCAGACTTTGGAATGTTGCATTGCTCTTACTAGCATCAAGTTCTCTGAACCAGAGTCAGACCACATGGCTAACAGATATATATCATAAAGAGTCTTATTCTGTGTAACTTCATAGTAATAGTAATAATAATAATAATTATTATTATAATCTGCAAAGTTTGTGTCTGTACCTTAAAAACATTACAGTTTGAGACAATAAATTATATTCAGCAGTCAAAAATAAAGAAAGCAAAAAAAGCCCTTCGCTACTGAGTTTCATTTAGTGAGGTATAGCTGCCCACTTTAACAACTTTTGGAACTACCTACTTGAAAGACTATTCAATGACATAACTGCAAGATATTTTAGATAAAATTTTTTATTTATAGTCTCAAAAATATATATCAACTACAGAAGAAATAGCCAAGCTGTTTCTTGCTCCCTATTCTGGATAGTCTTTATACAATAATGGCATCACAGGGCAAATTGCTCTCACCAGCTACAAGCTCCTCTGGCATCTCTCCCTCCTGGCAATGCCTTGTATAAACTTTTTGGATCCAATACTGCAATACTGTGCTTTTTTGCACAGAGGTATCAAAAATACTGCTTGCTCTCCCTTGATCTCCCTCTCAGCAGCCCTGGCCCACCTGGGAGGTCAAATGCAAGCATCTGGACAGCTGTGGGACCTTCATTTGATGTGCTTTCCTGAGACATCCTACAGAGGCTGCACTAAAAAGTGCATACCATACTGATTTGCCCTGGCCCCCAAGACTTACACCTGCTCCTTCCGCTTCTAAAGAGGTATTTCTTCTCTTTGGCATTAACCTCACAGCACCTAAAACCTTAATGACATTCTTCTCTCCTTTACCTTCTTGCAGCTTTCAGGGAATAAAAACTCACCTGGGCTTTTGATACCTTTTTTAGGGACCCTACAGATTTCAGGTTGAAAAAGAAAAGAAGAAAAGGAAAGGAAAAGGAAAGTAAAAGAAAATGAAAGAAAAAGAAAAGAAAAGAAAAGAAAAGAAAAGAAAAGTCTACCCTCATGATTCACTTCAATGTTATCATGTTATCTCCTCTGTGTCCTACCTCCAGCAACACAAAGAGAAAGACTAATACTGATAATAACTATGACTAAGAGCTTCTGGCATGTCTCCTGATCTTTTCTCTTAACTAGAGATGGAAATCTATTAATCTCTAGCCACAGTGTTTAAACACATCATTTGGTTATCATTCTCTTGAGTAAGTTCTTTAAATGTGTTAAAGATCATTTTAACATACTGAAATTGTACCATGGCATTGTCTCTTACTGATACTGTTTAAACTGTTTACTTGACATAAAAATCCTGTTGGAAAGACAGTTATATTTCCCATGCCAAAAAATGCATGCAAAATATGGATCAGGTTTTATGGTTATTATTCATCTGGAAAAAGTTAAAAATAAAGGGGAGGGGAGGGGGAAGGCAGTTAAGAGGAAGAATAGATAAAGAAACCAAAAACTTTACAAAAACAACAGAAAACTGTCATGTTTACTGAAAACCTAGTTGTCCTACTGCTGTGTCAAAACAGATAATTAGCTAGAAAATCTGCGGATTTCTTTCCACCTTTGTTTTCAAACTACTATTGATGAAACTCTTAGAGAATGAGAATTCTAAGTTCACTCACTTTCCATAGCTTTGTGAAAAATACGATGCCTTTCTTGAGATCAGCATCTCATTTTTCAATAAGTAGGAAAAGGCTCAGGGATAAAATTTACTGAAAAAGAGCAAACTGCAAATTCTAACTGGATTCAGGAACTTGGAATGAAACTCTTTTATGGTGAATGACTTTAAGAATCATATTGGATGAAGATTTAATAAAATTATTATAAAAGAGATTTAATTCTGATACAAGACGATTACTTCATGTAACATTTATCTAAAAAAAGATACAATTGAAATCATCCCTAGGAAGAGCTAATAAAGGGATGTTTTGTTTAATTTTCATATTTCCATTCTCCCTGTGACATGACTTTAAATTGAGAAAACAGATAGTGGAGTACAACCTGCAAGAAAGGGGTGATCATTACAGGATAGTCCTCTGCAATTTCTGTAGCAATGGTTCGTTTCTTTCCTAGAATATTTTTAAGTTGATAATTTCTATAAACTCAGGGGGTTTTATCTAATTTGGGGCATATTTCATAAGATAAATTTTGCTACGTTTCTTTGTAACACAATTTTAAGCTAGTTCACAATTATTTATACAGGATCAGAACTTCAAAAGAAGTGGAAACTTACACAAAAAGCAGAGAAATCCTCAGTATAACTCATTAAAAGAACTAAGAGCCACTAGGTAGCACCTGTTTCAAAACTATAATTCAAACCAACAGGAGTAATATTCCAAGTGTAAATGTAGTCAATTAGACCAAAATATGTTTATTTGTTAAAAAAAAGTCCAATGAAACACTATTTAATATTTAATTAAGTTTCCATGGTTCTGCTTACCACATCTACTACTGGGAAATATATTTGTTCTCAACTTTCAAGTCAGTATTTGCATTAATAATAATTTTTAAAAAATCTAAATGACATTAACTAGGAAATAGCAACAAAACTGCATAACTTTCAGAAGTTTAATCTTGAGTTCATCCTCTGCCCTTATTTTAAGATATTTATGGTATAATTGCATTCAAAATCCCAGACACCTATAGAAGAGATGAACTACAGCATATTAGACCAAAAACTGTCAGATAAAAACAGTTTTATTTTTCATAAGGTGTTTCTGATATTTTTTTGGCACAAAGATACTCACTTGTAATTTAAAAAACAAATTTTTGACAAAAAGGTGCTCATATTGAATTTAGAAAGCAAGACTGTCTGTTTTTCTAGCCTCTGCAGTGTTTTCTTCTTTGTCGCATAGAGTCAAATTGCTTGAGCCTTTCCATGAATCCCATTATTTGTTTCCTCATAACTCAGCAGCATTGTTCTGCTTCTGGTAAGGCTGCCCACAGCTTTGTCTTGCCTCCCAAATGCTGAGCAGTCACTTATCCACTCCCTGTCGATCTGCAAGGATTTGTGAGCAAGAGGAGGGCCAGCCTACAGAGAGTGCAGGGAGGGCAGAGCGCTCTTCTCTGTGCGTCCTCTGGGTGCGTGCAGAGCCTTACGCAAAGTCTGCCTTGGGTTTTTGTTTGCATATATCAAGGGCCCAAATTCTACACCAATGGCATCAGAAATATTCAAGAGAAATCTCTAGTAATGTAAAGGTAAATAAAGCATATGCTTTCATAGGGTTTTCTTCCTACCAGCTATGAACTATCATATATGCTAGTGGAATCACTTTAATTTGATCGTGTGATCATTTCATAGGCATTAGTTCAGTAAAATTTTAATCTTGTTTAAGTTTTCTTTTAAGTTTCTTTGAATACTGACGAGAAATGGTTTGAACTGCTATATTTTGAATGTAAAACATTATATGTACAGATAGTAGAGAAATAAAACAATGTAGAGTTTTCTGATTATGTTCATTTAGATCTATTCAGATACATTTACAGAAGCAGGGGCCTGAAATAAAATGAAAGTATGATTTGATTAATAAAAAAGCATCAAGTTCTGGGTGTCTTTTTGACAATTTATTTAAGTTTAGGCTGTAGGAACAACTATGACTTGGGCATAATAAATAATTTGCAAGTTACTATAGACAGGCTCTTATATTTACATAATGTTTATATGCATACTACAAAAATGAGAAGAGATAAACAAACATTACAATCCATTGTTATATAATGCTTTAACAGCAATAAAAGAAGTTCATGGATTTTTAGCTTGCCCACAGTAATTTTAAACTTGACACAGGCCAAATACACATTTGTATTATTCTACATTCCTATAGTTACTGACAATAAACTTACCTAGTCTTTCCACTTCAGCAACTAAACATTTTAAATATTATTTATGAATTGTACCACTAAATAATTTTGAGAAGTGGGTATGCTCTAAATCCCTCTGATTGGCTATTTGAAATGAAACATTTACTGAGTTACAGTATGGGTGCTTCCACTTTGGCATGACACTAAATGATGCTCTTAAAAATAACCTTAAAATATAACCACTATTTTTCTCCCAAGAGTATGAACAAAGCTGAGTATATCTAAGCCTGAGAAATTAATGAAAGAGAATGGAGTGGTAACTGTTTAAGGATAAAATTTTCTGGTGCTGGCTAGGTAGGTGACAATGTGTTGAACTATATAGGGTGACGTGTGTGCAGCTGGTGTAGCAAACTACCATTTGACACCTTCTCTATGATTTCTTGGCAGGTCTACATTCCTTAGTAATGTTGCAAGGATTGTTAGATGTCAACAGCAAAGAGAAACAACAGCAACTTCCCAGAAGAAAGCATCACCTGGATGCAATTACAGAATTAGCAAAAAAGTTTAATTTATGAGCCAATGTGTATTAGCGAGGTTCATCTAAGGTGAAAGGAGGGATAGCTACTATGCTATCTTCCTTTATGTTAAAAGAAAATGAGATGTTACAACTAATGGGAAATGCTATCAGACTCCGGGAAAATGAACAATACTGTAAGACTTTCAATTCAGGAATTGTTTTTTTTTCTGTTCGTATAATATCAATCTCATTTCTGGCAAGTACTAAAATATGGATAAGAAAAAGCTCCTGTGTATGTTAAGAAGCTGAATTCATACATTTTCAGCTGAATTGCTGAAAACAGCAATAGTTTCCCTAGGTCAGGTAAGACAGCAGATCATGCAATTGAATAGACAGCATCCTAAAGAACAATTTCATACCTAAAAATCTTGGTTTATTTAAAATAAATATTCACACCCCTATAATCCTAGGTTTAGAAAATAGAAAATATTGCAAATATAAATCAATTTACACTAAAGATTGAAAAGCAAGAAGGCAAATATAACCAGCTGTAAAGAAAATCCTATTCTCATTTTGTTAACTCATTCTGTTCTTTAGGGAATCTGGATTGCAAATGCTGAATACTTGGAGCTTGATATATTTATGTGAACCAAATTTTTCATATAAGTATTGAAAATTTTCTTTCCCAGTGTATGAAAAATTCAATCATTTCCACACCAAGACAGCTCTCTCAAGATTAAAAACTCAAGTTCCCTCTTTTAAAATAGACTGGAATTGTATCAAAAATAATACTAAGAGGAAAAGGCAAATTGAATTAGTAGAATTTACTTATCTTTACTTAAACCTTGGGTTTATGGTGCAGGTCCTGTAATACATTAGAATATTACAGCTATTAATCAACATCTATATGTTTTAAAATGAACACCAAAAGCCTGCATCAGGAAATGACCTGCTTCATTTTTTCTGCACACCCAAGCAAACATCCTTTTATTCTGCCAAAATTGGGTCTTTGTCACTCAGCACTCTGGTATTACCATGTCCTGAAGATCTATGAGCTCTGGTGATGATTTTCTTCTGCTGTTGGCTAGAAGCCACAGATGCCCCTCACAGAATGGCTGCAGAAGGACTTCCCACTGCCCTAGCACCTTGAGGCCATTGGCACACCCAAGGGTCCTCTGTAATCTATGGCAAAAGCTTTCAAGCTCTTCTGTCACATAATTTCTGGCTGAGGGCTGATAAAGTTTCCTCCTTGAAGAGTTGGGTGGTTGTGTTTCCTCTGGCTTCCTTCTTTCCAGGCATGGCTGCTGACATTCCTAGCTGAAAGGCTTATCTAGGGGTCTTCAACAGCCACTTGCCCTTCACATGAAAAGTAAGCAACAAGAACCTGTGCATAAAACCAAAGAGCTGTGGAATTCTAGGTCAATTCTCATTACTGACATTAAAACACAGCATGACAGCTGTTAGAATTATTTTTATGGAGCAGAAAGAAACAACAGAGATTAATCAAACATAAGCAGCCTCTGC
The DNA here is from genome assembly GCA_013397155.1 of Irena cyanogastra. Lineage (NCBI taxonomy): Eukaryota > Metazoa > Chordata > Aves > Passeriformes > Irenidae > Irena > Irena cyanogastra. Next base: position 265,560 of record VWZV01001799.1, read on the forward strand.
AAATTTTCAAGAGTAGACTCAAATTTTTTTCATAAGGCTGCAATGGAAGCTATAAATGCAGAGCTTCCTAAACCATATCGGAAGATATTGTCAGGGCCATGTGGGCTGCAGGCACTCCTGTCCCTGCCCTCCTTCCCTAGGACTCCCTTATCCTGCCCAGGACCCCATATCTTCTCCCCAGAAGCTACCACTCCCTGCCCTTGTGCCAATAAAGAGTTCAAAGGCTGGGTATGAGAATAAAATTATCATAACATAAATGTTGAATGAAGTGGTATATTTTAGAAGAAACTAATACTTTGAGAAAAGAAAAAGAAAAAATAAAAGAGAGGGCACATTTCTGACAAACTATAGCAATCGGGGTGAAATATAGTGAAGAGACAAAAGATCTGAACATGGCTCGTATCCATGCTGAGTATCTCCTGCTATGCCCATTAAATATAAAAACTCTATGACAGGTACATCCTATAGGAATTTCAACATGATTTAAATAGGCTATGTTATGCACAGCTTATTTCTCAACCAGACATAAGATGATATTTTTTAAGAGTAAAGGAACTCTTTGACAATGGCTTACCATTCAAAACAAATTACATATAATATAATACATAATACATGTAATTATTTTACTTGTAGAAGTGTAACAGATCAATTTTTATTATAGAAAACAAACAAAAAAAATACAGAGCTGTTAGAAACAAACACAATTACAGAATTTTAAAACCATATCTAATTCTGGTATGTTGGATCTAAAAGTACTTGTTGAATAAAAATCTGTCATCTTGCAGGTTTTAGAATAGTGCTTGTACAGTTCAAGGCTAGTTTAAACATTTTAGAGGAAAATCTAACAGACACACCAGTGCATTTGATGCTTCTACTAAAATTACAAATCAGACATTCAAGAGTGTGTTTTTACTATGTAACAGATTCTTTCCTTGTCTTTCTAGGCTTTTACTTAGACTTCTGGACAACTTTCAACATTTAAAAACATTCCTGATCACTCTTTTGCAATTAAGGCTTTAGCAGTTTGCAGGATGAAGTAGGTTAAGAATACTCTGGTGAATGGAATCTAATTTGACTTGTAAGAAGAGATAAAAGGCACCACAGGTAACTGGCCAGATACGGTGAATGCTGTCATTTCCTCTGCAAGAAGTACTAAGTTGCACATAGTATGTAAATATTTCCCCTGCAATTCCTCCTGCTTCTGATATCTGAAGAGTCTAGGGGGACAAATATGCAAAATTCATTGGCTACCAAGGAAGACCTGCATCTGTATCAAAGGTTCTTAAGTCTCAGACACTACCTGGCTTGTGCAGTAAACTTCTTCACAGCTAATGTGTCAGTAACAAAACAAAACTCTGTTGTAATTTCTGGGGTCTATGGCATGATCTGGCTGAATTAGGATATTACACTTTCATCATGAACATACATATCAACCTTGTCAATGATTGTAGTACGTCAGTGTTCGTCATATTCTTCTTAGTGCTATCAAGACAGGAAAAAAAATAATAGAAAATGTGACTATTTCTTTGCAGACATAGGTTTTTTATGGAGTCCCACTGATGTGTCTGACAGGAGTTTACAATCTGGAAACACCTGCTTATTAACGTCAGCATCCTGCATATAAAATTTACATATATATTTCTGTAGTGGTTATCAATTTCTGATTGAGGATTTCTTTTCCTGCTATTATAATCAATGTCCGAAACATCAAGTCCCATGTCTAGTTCTGTGCATGTCTAGTCCTTTACCTGGCTTAATTTCTAGTTGAGTCAGGCAACACTAAGACCTCTATCTCCCGCTTCAGGGGTCTTCTAGTTGTGGGCACAAATAAAGGCCCAAGTTACTCCATCTCTGCTGTTCCCACTCTAAAATACTAAGTCACAGAGGTAGGTTTTCTGCTATTCTTACCCATTCCAGCACTGGGCTACTCTGCTCGGATGTTGCAAAGGCAACTGAGCAGCCTTTAGGCCTGGGTTTAATTGAAGAAAGACCCTTTAAACTTAATTCCCAGTACAATAAAAATCTTGGAGCCGGTAGGCTAAACAGCAATCTGTTGCTGCATTTTGTGAGCCAGGCTCCTGGGCCATAGTTCTGAGACTTTTTAAAAGTTGAATAAAACAAGTATCTCATAGAACACAGCTCTGAGTCAATTTGTACTTTACTTGAGCTTCCTTTGGGCAGGACAGATGGATAAGCATCCTAATTCCCATATGCTCAGTTTAAAGCCACAGTTCCAACTAGTAGACTCATAGGCCCTCAGATGGGAACATGGGGAATGGACCATGTAGCTAGGTTGCTCATTATTTTTGAAGTGCTGCTTCCTCCAGACTTGATGCTGACTTTTGTTTCTGCACAGCAATCTGAGATTTTTAAAGATTTGTGAGTAGAGAGAATATATGAAAAAAAAATTACCAGTAAAAGCATTGCACCCTGTATCCTATGGAAGACATTTGTCTGGTTCCAAAGGTCAAACTGGATAAGAAAGTGGTTATAGATTGACGATATCTTTCTTGAGGATGGTAATTTTTCCTTTCTTTCTTCATCCTGAGGGATTTTACTTTCTCCTTATTCCCACAATCGTTTGAGGATAAATGTCTATTGCTCCACAGGTGGCAAAGCAGGAGATAAATAAATAGATGGGTATGAGGACATAGTCTTTAACTGAATTGCAAAGTATTTATATTATATATATGTATGGTAAGAGCTCTTTTTCATAGGCTATTTTTTTGTGAAGTAGTTTCTGACCTTCACAGCAGTTTTTAATCTGTCTCTAATTATACAGCACTTCCGTCCCTTATTTAAATCTTTTATTGCCTTTCTGTTACTTCTGTTCATGAAAAAAACCGTGGTGCTATTTTGAACCTTTATTTCAACACCATTCATGTTTTGTTATCACTGACATGTGAAAGTTGAAAGCAGTCAGCAAATTGCTGAGGGAACCAGCCCACTACGTAACCTCACATTAGGAACCATTTTTCCTTAATAGCAGCTGTCCAGGGTTTTTTCTTCCCTGGCACTAAATACATTTCTGTACTGGCCTTCTTCCAAGTCCTGACTTTCTGTAACTTAGTTAGTGGTGAAGTAGAATACAGGATCTGCCTTCTTTAATGACTTCCAGGCTGTGAAATGTCAGGGCAAGGGAGTGAAGAGAAACCATGTTTGAAAAGCACAATAATTTTAATGCTTATGATTATTACTTTCTTTTCCTGAGTTTCTACCATGTCTCCATGGTTTACTTACATCTGCATGTGACCATCACGAAAAGCTGTCCTCTCAGCTTAATGCATAAAACCTGCAATAATTAAAGCTACTGATTGTCTGAGTAGAATGAAAATAACAGTAGAATGAATATGGGCAAAAGGAAGAAGGAGAAAACCAAACATGGCATGCCTTTTGCAGCCTCCGGGTCTCTGCAGCTGTAGGCTCAGTGGCTCTCTGAACTCTAACCCTAAACCTAACATCAACTGAGGCCAGAGGCTGAGGTCACCAGGGGGTGGTCAAGATGGGAAAGCTGTGGAAGGAGCAATGCTGGTGCAGTGCCTCAACCCCCTTGGCATTCCTTTTGCAGCCACAATGCACCTTGAGCTGTAGACTGTGGTACCTTAGAGGCAGCTAGAGGAGGGATGTCTCATGTGTTATATGACTAAATGAGAAAGGTGTAGAGGGAGCAAAGTTTGCACAGTGCCTTGATCCCCTTGGTATGTCTTTTGCAGGCCAATGTCCCTTCAGCTGTAGTTTGAGGTTCTCTAAACCCTAACCTTGACCTGAATGGCAGCCTGGGGCTGAGGCTGAGGAGCCCAGCACCATGTGTGTCCCAGATGAGAAATACGTCAAGGGACACTCGCACTGTCTAGTAACTGGACTACCTTATGACAAAAGTACAGGCTCAAAGATTTATAAAGCAATGCCTTTGGTGTTTGTTTGCTCCAGTAGGTACCACTAAAGCGTCTGGGCAGGACCCTTCCCTGCTGGTACCAGAGTAGCTCAGCTCTCCTGGCAATATTTACTTTGAAGAAGCAAGAGAAGTTCTAATTCTGCACAATTTAAAGACTTCAGATGAAACTACCTGCCTTTAAAAAAATTCTACTTCATGACAGGTCCTCTCTGAAAGGTAGCTTGAATGATCAGTCTTATCTTCATAAAAGATTAGTCACTCTGAAGTCTTGTATAACGTGTATACATATATACACAACATAACATGAATTCCATAAGTTGAAACAAATTATTTAACAATGTACTAAATCCACTTTAAAAATGGATGTTAAAATATGTCTGATCTGTGAGTAAGCCCCTGACTTACACCCACAATTTGCCTTAATGGTAATTTCAATTACTGGTTAAAAACCAAAGTCACAAAACCCCCCTTCTATTTTAGTTGAGGGGGTGTCAACATCAGCTGGAGTATATTTTTTGCAAATACAAACATTATTTAAATCTGTTTCTCACAAAAGAGACACACTATTCTAAATTTTTTGAATGCTTATTAAAGTATCATTTTCACAGGGAATAAGTAAATGATGTATGAATAACCCATGAGACTCCAAAATCTTATGTGACAATAATGGAATATATCACAAATTACTTGTAACAACCACAGGATCAAAAACCAGGCAGGATAATGAGTCCCAAATAGAGAAGAGCCTTCATCATATTTTGAATTGCAGTGCATCTAAACTGAATTTAAAAAAGGGATGGTCAGGATCCACCCACCAATTTGTACTATTAAATGAGAAATATGACTATTCTCTCACATTAAACACTTTGTATAAATTCTCAAATTGTCTGTGCAGAAGGGTTCAATGAGCTCAATAAATATACAGATGTTTGAAAATGGAAAAATGAAAATTTTAATGAAGACTTGCACTGGAAATCACATGTCAAGAAAAAAAAAAAGGAAACAAAAACCCCAAACCAAATTCCCAGTGCTACGTAAAAAAGTGCATACATAGAATTGATGGTCTAGCAAGAAGCATTTCCAAAAGTGATCTATTGTTTTTGTATCTCTAGAAAGCCCCAAAATACCCTTTCCACACTTCTCCAAGGGCCTGAAAACATTGTAACTGAAGATGGCTTGACAGCTCATGATCATGGTATCTATATACTCCCAGGGTGAGAACTGCCACTACAGCATTTTGGGATAAAAATGGTTTTGAAACTACACACACAAATATTCATGGCATTAGAAACTTCTGAGCTTGCTTCAGCTTTTGTGATGATGAAGCACAGAGAGTAAGACATGGAAGTTTCTCTCTGGTATCTGCAGTTCAGATCTGCCATTCAGGGCTGTCCATTACCACAAGCTGCAGATCTATCTTTTCCTTATTTGGAGGGCTGTTGTATTGCTTACACTTGAAGTATATAAGATAGCAGTGAGAAATGATGCAGATGCTTCTGTAAGATTTCAGCTCAGTGTGATAGTCCACCTTTTACACAACATATAGCAATTAATATAGGCAGTAGAGACATGTTAACAAAGGTCCTTTAATAAAGTTCACCATGTCTGCACAGCTCTGGACATTAGTAAAAAAAACAGTATAACTATCTTATAGTTGCTTTACTTCAAGACTGCTGCTGACTTTGAGCTGAGAACAGTTTCTCCCCTAGAAGTTATTTTCTCATGTTGTGGTTGGCGTATGAAATCAAGTGTCCTTGCTAGCACGGCCTCTTTTGGAGTGTGTCAGTATTGAGAGACAAATTTTAGGAGAAAACGCCCTGAATGAGTATTTTAAAAAAATAAAAGCCAAGCTGAAATAGTTCAAGGAAAAAAACCCAAAAACCCATGGAAAGGATTCCTAGTACAGCCTCCAGGCTAGGGGAATGGAAAAAAAGGAAAACTTCTTGCTTCAAGTTAGCAAAAAAACTAATGCAACAAAAGGAATAATGTGACATCCTGGTTGATGCTGCAGCCCAAGCATGCTGGAAAGAGAGAGTGTGACCCAAACCAGGCAGAAGCCCAAGGTTCCCTGCCCTACCCCTTAAAGCTACAGGGTTTGTCTTAAAGCTATAGCAGCCATTTCTGGGCATAAAGCAGACAATTAGAGAATAATGTATCATCATAAAATCACGCTAAGTCAGTCAGAACCTAGTGAGAAAACTTTCTGCAGTACATATAACTGCCAGTGTCCAAGAGGCCACCTTTTGTTCTCAAGCTATCTTTCCACCAGGTTTCATTTTTCTTGAACTTGAAATGTTTTGAGCTTAGTTAATCAAAATCTAAATCTACTTCGACAATCTTTCAACCCCAGTCCTTAACTGCGCTATGCACAACTAGGTACAAACTAGGTTAACTTCTTTCATAAGGGTCACTCTGTAAGAGCCAGTTTTAAGGTCTATTAGGGCAGTGAAGAGGTACATAACATCATCAGGACTAACAATCTATGGGCAAAAAATTAGTGCAGCCTTAAGAGAAGTAAAAATTTTGAGAAATATGAGAGAAAAATTTATCTTTTACTTTTTCATGTCTGAACAGAGTTTAGTAGTTGCCAGTATTTGTGCAGATGTGCAGTGCAATCCAGAATTCCTATGAGCTAAGGCTCAAGTCTGCATTTCTTTCTTAAGTCTGACTCAAGATCTCACAACTTACTTGAATGGAAGTTCATTTGGTTCTTCTGCCAAATGACAAGACAAAGAGGCTACTGAAACCCTCTTATGGGGAATATCTTTAGTCTACCTAAGTCCTAACCTTCCCTGTACCTAGGGCTGCTGTGCAATGGACCTGTTGCAGGGGAAAAGGGTCCAGTGTGGGCTGTGCTGGCTGCTGTAACATTCCTGCTACACAGGGGAGGTCTAACCAAGAAGTGAGAAAGCTGGAGTGAGGCAGGACAGCCCTGAGCACTGGAACAGGCTGGGGAGAAGAGACTAAGGGAAACTAAGTTTGCAGATCCCCATTAAGATGATCCTCTCCAAAGGATGCATCTACAGAAGACCTTGGCTAGACACGTGCCACTGGATTTTAACACTTCCAGACAATGGAGATTGCACATACAATAAACTAGCTTGAAAATCAAGAAATGTCTATTTAGAGGACAACTCTATGTATTTTACATATTATCTAATATCTGTTACAGTTCTTGGTATTATAAATACAAGAGAAAAGAAGAAAGTCTTGAACAGGTGCCTGACTTCTACTTGCTGTATATACCTAAATGTTTGTCATGCAAACTTTTTTATGGATTTCTGGAGCTTAAACTTCATGCATTTTACAACATTATATATGTATATCAATTCACATTGCAAAATTCAGTGAAACATTTCTAGCAGCCAGAAAGTTACCTGGGGTTTTTTGTACAAATGAAAAAAAATTCCATATGTAAAATTCCAGTAGAAGATGTACTGGGGAAAAATATCTATGGGTCTAATTTCCAAGTTCTATGCTTTTTGGAATTCAACATGCCTCAATATCTAGAGCGTAGCTGAAACATATGAACTTTAAGGGCACCAAATTTTCCCAAGACTGACAATAGCATTTTTCTTTACCTGATTAAATTACAGGCTTTGTTTTAAACTCTGCAGAACAACAATGCCAAAGAGAAAGAACATTTGAATGCCGCATTTTATGCCAACAGCATTACATAATGAGATAAACATTGGTAATTGTGTTTAGTTCAATAACACTTTTAATTATAGTTGAGATCTCCTTTAAAGTGCATGGATTTTACTGACGCAAAGTAAACAGCTGAAAGCCAAATGAAGGCAATCTCATAGATTTCTACTGTCTAATTAAAGTACAGAAACATTGCTTAACCAATTCATGCATTTAGAAGAAAAAGAAAAAACCTACCCTTCTTGCACATTGATACACATTTTAATTATTGCAAGATTTCAGGTAATAAAGTTTGTACTACATCAAACCAAAAGATCTCTAGCATGGGAATTTATCCTTTCTCTCTTTTTAAGCAGGGCAAACAAGTCACAAACAGTCTACAGCATTTGTGTACATAAAGACAGATAATCAAGGAAGACCCATTATATCCCCTGAGGCCCTGGTTCAGCAATATACTAATTCCCATTGCCAAACTTTAATCATGTCAGCAGGTCCTACTAAACTTTAAAAAATCCATTGCATAATTTTTTTTTTTTAGTTGAATTAAGGTATAACTTCTGGCAACCAAGCTGCTGAAGACAGGCAGGATTCTCATCTTCTTGTACTGGTGTGAAATTTCATACGGTTCTTTGCTATGGTGAAGAGATTCTTCAGCATTCCTCATGGAGAATTATCATGCCTGGCATCATACACAAGTTATTTACCAATCATTCCTTTAAAATGACAAATGGTTTATTAAAATATTATGAGCCTTTTACATGAAGGGGAAAAGTAATATCCAAGGAATTAATTAGCAGTATGAATATTTACAAAAGGCATTTTAAACTCAACCCAAAAAGTAGTTTTTGGTATCAGGTGAGAAGACATTTAATCCAGGATACCATCTGAGTTGTCTCACCAGTAACCATCATGTGTCAGCAACAAAGAATATCAAATATTCAGAGTAAATTAAACATGATCAACCTCCTCTGGCACTTCCTAAACTAGTAAATTAAATAGTGTCCAATTCCTGCCTACAAGAAAGACAATTGCTTATAAATGGTTACAGCAATCTCTGCTTCTAGTTTGATGCATCTGAATGCTCCAAAACAATTCCCATACCAAAGAATATTTCCATTAGCAGTTTAGCTAATGCTGTATCTATTCTCAGGCCTGTTCTGGCTCAGTTCCCCAGCACTAAGCTAGCAGTCTCATCCCCATATTATCCCTTCATTCCTCTTCAGTCTATGACTTGCATCACCCAATGCCATAGTAAGGAAAAGAACATTATTGAGGGCTGCAGAGGCCTCTAGACTTGACGATAGGGTGAGTTATAATATACTTGCAGTAAAAAAAAACCCAGGTGCTCCACATAACCTGAAAGAGTTTGGCCGAGAGCTAGGGAGATTTGGGAGATCATAAATTCAGCCTAAGTAAAAAGGCAGCACAAGTAGAGCTTATTAAATGAAAAAAATTATAAAAGGGCAAAGCCTTGTAAAGAGGTTTCTGCCCTGATGCTGATGCTGTTCTAAACATCTATTCCAGTCAGTTTTCACCATTTCCTGATCTTCAAGGGTGTAACTGAGCCATTAATTTTGAGGGTTTTGGTCAGTATCTGCTCTGTAAGCTTTTTATAATCCCTGCATGACGGTCTGTTACTTGTGCCTTGAGAGCAGTGGCTTTCAGTTACGAGTCTTTTTGGAAGGGTTCTGTGTAGTGAATTGCTCTATCACGTCTTTGTCCTATTCAGTATGCCTTTGATGGATGCAGCCTGGATCTGTCTGCTTGAATCAATATTTGTCCTAGCTCTGGCAAAATTTCATCACCGTATTCTTTTCAGTGGAGCTTCAGTGCTGTTGAACGGAAACCCTTGCTATTGGTAATGATGCCATGTAGCTGCTGGAGCTAAAAATGTGATCTTTTTCTTTCTTACTGCTTTGGACATAATTGCTTGTAGACTGCAGGTCTGTTTCAAATATATGGTGAGGGATAGGCAGGAATGATCACAGAACAAACTGCATTATGGCTTCTGTTGCGCCATAAACATACAAACTACAGAAAAATGAATTCCATTTATTTAATATTGCTGGTTCTAATGTCAAATACTGTCAGCAATTTTTAAGAATAATCTAAGGATTTTTTGAAGAGGGAGTTATAGGGACAGGCTGGTTTTACACTGGATTCACAGAGGAGCTCTTAATCAGCAGTGCCACACTGAGAAATGTAAAACAACTTGGGGGATAGAAAATGAATGAGGTAGTGAGCAAGGAATTAAGCTCAGTGAAACTGAAGATCTGTTAGAGGAAACTGAGATTCTCTGTGAAACAGGAGATGGTTATGATATATTGGGCAAACTTTTGAGGAGCTCATCCAAACACAGGACTGATTTTGTAAGTGTTCAGGCTATCTCTACAAACAGGAAAAGGTCTTTATCTCCAAAAAGAGAAGTAGCTGAAAGATAAACTACAGTGATCAGGTGCCTCTGACTGTTCAGGCACCCCAAAGAAACCAGGAATGTACATCTATATCAATTTTGGTGTTAGCAACTATTACACTAATCCATGACCTGCTTCACAAGTTGCTGTTATACCTTTCTGGGTACTCCAATCAATCTTTTGTCAGAAGAGTGAAGTCAAATTCATCAAACTTTTTTTTTTTTGTAATTCTGAAAACCACATCAAAATAAATTATAAAAGATTAGCTGTGATCAGTGATTAATAATTCTAAAGTGATTGATAATCCTACATGTGATTATTGTATTCAGTAAAACAAGATTGCAGAACAGGACATAGGCCAAATAACCTAAGATGAGGAACTATAGTTTTGCACCTTTTCATGGGTGAAAAAACGGTACCTTTTTTTTTCTTAATTTTTATGTGTTTGAGGTGTTTTGTGGGGCTTTGCTTGTGTGTGTGTGTGTACGTGTGAGAGAGAGAGGGTTTTGCTTGGGTTTTATTGTTTTGTTTTGTTTTTTTTTTTTTGTGGGTCCTTTGCTTCTTTGGGAGGGTTATGGGTTTTCTTTAGGGGTTTTTTGCTTTTGGTTGTTTTTTTCTTTAATTGAAAGGGTTGCTCAGGTATAGTAGTTAAAAAAATAGTAAAAAATAGTGAAAACTACTGTAATTTGAAAACAAATAAATATTTCAAGAGCTCTGTATCTGCTTTAGCTGTTTTCAGGAACATTATTAATTTATGTTTAATTTATGCTGTATGGAAAGTTTACAGTCAAAATCAGTCCTCAGTATTGTACATCTTCGTTTGCAAGAAAGAAAAATGTGATGTCTGGACTCTCACTTTATCTCACTGTAAGTGAAAAAAACCCAAAACCCCAAACAAAACCTGAAGATAAGCTTACAGCAGAGTTTTTTAAACAAAAATATATTGCAATAACCTGCCCTACTTTAAAAGTGAAGCTGGACATTTTCATTATTCACTATTCATTCCTGTAATCCAGACTGGTACATTGCATTACTTTCTCTTCAAGGACAACTTTTCTTTGGCATTTTCCTGTGCCATGTCCAGAAAAGTGCAATGAAAACTTTAGGAAAGAACTTTGTAATCCAAAACAATAGTGTGAATGTTGAAACTAAACTGCAAGAACGAAGTACCACGTGTGGCAGTGTGAAGGAAAAGAAAACCTATAAAAACTTTTTCCCATGTTCCCTAAATCTTTGGGGGAAATAAAAGAGTATGGAATAATGGAAATAAAAGAATATTGAGATCTTCAAGTTTGAATATGAGGAAACTGGTGAAATTCTTTGGAAGGAAAACCCCCTGTTTTTCAAATGAAATAAAAAAGTAGTATGAATATTTCAGAAAAACATCTGAAATCCATCGTAGATCTCAGTGACAGAACAATTAGAAGAATTATAGAATGCATATAGAGAACCTCTTAGGGATCTTTTGTGTTCAGCATGGATTTTAGGTTTTTATCGTCCTCTTTGACAGAGGAAAAAATATAGTTTTAAATTCCAGTATTAAACAGGAAACCTTGAAATAATGTGAAAGCTATTCAGCTGCAGGAGGGAGAATCCTAGAGGAATCCTGCTGTGTTGAGATAATTAGGACATTAATCAACTCCCTGGATAGAGCAAAGCTGACATTCATAAATGCCTGATGCTGGTTCTCAATTCTTTTTGCTTCTAACACTAATAAAGCTGTATCATGGTCATGCTCGCACGTCATCCCCCCACTTGGCTGCCACCTACAGCACCAGCGTGCCCACAGTACAAAGACTGATGGGCACCAGAGGTTAAGCAAATGCTAGCCCTTGGAAAGACACACTGAGGTTTGGAGCCTGAAGGATGGCACAGGGCACAGCTCAGCTCAGGCAGACTCCGCCAGTGCTGGTGATTGATTGCTGTTTGCTGCTCTGCTAGCACTCCATGTCTAACCTCACAGCTTCATCTGGAACTAGTTTGATTCAAATCCCTCTGCTGTCCCCAGATGCCCCATACCGTTTCAGGTCTTGGTCTTGGCAGAGGACAAATGATCTAGTTCCAGACAGCAGTGAAGCAGGTGTCCTGCTCCCACTGTGATCGCTTTCTAATGGGGACATGCTGTGCTCAACCCACAGGTGGCTCCTTTCAGAAAGAGTAATTAAGGACCATCTCTCTCCACCTTTTCTTATTAGTCGCAACAGATTATTTATCTTACGAGCCACACTCCCTCACAGACTTTTATTCTTTTTGCAGGCAGTGCTGGTTTCACCTTGTGCGTCATCTTGAGTGTTAAAAGCTGCATTCCTAAAATTCAGAAGTTTTGAGCATATTCTCATTCGCAGCATGACAGTTAAAGGCATTTAACCATTTATATGTTTTTAGTGTCTGCTTAGAGTTCCAGGCTAATGTGCCAGGCGAGTGCAGTTAGAGAAAAGAAAGAGAATCATGAACTGTGGGATTTATCACCAGAGAGAAGAAAGCAGAACCAGTCATCTCAGACTAGAAATTTCCTGGGGAAGAGGTGCAATGCACTGCTTTTCTCACCAAAAATGTCAATACACTTACTGATAGAATCACAGGTGACTAAAGAATAAGATCGTGTGTCACTGAGCTCACTTCCAAGTGTGAAAAAAGAAAAAAGATCCTGACCATATTACAATCCTGGGGAGCGGTGCCCTGTGAGGCAAGGAGGGTGGCCTATTTGCAGTATACTGAAAAAAAGACACTTCTGTAGGGAAGGTGTGCTATGAAAAATGGGAAGAAGAAAATGAAATAAAAGAGGAAAGTCAGTTTCCAAATACTCATATAGAAATGTGGAGTCGTCTGAATGTCTCCTGAGACATCCAAGTGGTGAAAGTAGTAGTGAGAAAGGAAGGGTTGCACTCTCTCCAAGAATAATCTAAAGGCCAGGTTGTTTCCCAAACCCCTTGGCACTACAATTCACACTCAATACAATATGTCAAGTATGTACAGTTTACTCTACTGTTTCAGTACAATCATCAGAGTTCATAACAGATCAGCTCTTCTACGGCAAGAGATTGCAAACCCACTATTATGTACTGTCTACTCAGATGGAAATTAGGCATTGACAGCAGCCAAAGGTAGCTGGCAGTTTCCTGGATAGAATAAATGTGTGCAGCCAGTATGTAATGTTTTCCTTATTCTCCACTACTGTGAAAAAAGATCTACTGCAGACTTAGGGAACTGAACTGCTGCTGACTGTTGCTGTCTAACAGTTGGAAATCCCCTTTGAGTTCTTTTGTAGCCCGCAGTTTGAGAAACATTGATCTATAGGACCTAACTAGGGCTGCTGTAGAGCAGTTAATGACAGGGGAAGAGGGAGCATTTAAGTGCACTTCATTTAACTCAGCTGAAGGCTCAACTGCAATGAATAATCACATACACCTAGGCTGAGTAGCAGCACCTATTGAAAACTCTAGTCAAAATAGGATTTTGAAAGTCTTTGTTTCTAATGATGGATGAAAGTTTTGAATAATACAGAGAGACATGGTGACTATTAACCAGTTGTGGAGTTTTCCATTTTCCATGCATAAGACATAGAAACTAAATTGGTACCCTCTCAGCTCTTATTTCAGTGACTAATGGTCTACTATTCTCCATCTGTCAGATCACATCAAAAGGAATGCAAGCAATGAAATTAAACCAAAAATTCTTCTGCATGTCTTTCACTCCCCAGAACACTGAAAACTTCATCACATTACCATCAGAGTGATGCAGAAACTTCATTACTATCTAAATAAGAGATTGTGATCTCTTCCATATTTCTTATTGAGATCTGCTTCTCCAAAACTGCTCGGAAATTTTCTTATTGCTAATAGGTCTTTCAATTTTAAAAACTCTGCCAACCTTGAAATATGTGGTTTAACTTATTTCCATAACTGCATCCCTTTTCTTGTGAAAATGGGCTTAGTGATATAAGCTCTATCAGTCACTAAAGTACAATATGCAGTAGGGTGCATGATGAGAATGTGTGAAACTTATCCACAGTCATTCTCTAAGGCATTAATGATCTTTAAAGTAGGCTTGTCAAGAAGTTGTCTGATCAAGTTCATTGGTTTAATATGTACTTTTACTTGCACCTTAGACTAGGAACTTGGGTATGTCTTGTAACTCTGTGTCAAACTGTCTAATTACAAAGAGTCTAGCAAATTTTAGGATTAATTCACTTTAAATAGGTCATTGCTTCTTAAGTTTTAAGATACGCAGTGCTTTAAGTTGGTAAATTCTAAGACCAAGCTCCAGTTTGATGTTAATTGTACTTTCTTCTACCCTTTTGTTAATACAATTTTTCTCTGAAAGCCATTGGCTTTGAATACTTAGAAAACTTTTCTAATTACAGAAATAAAGTTAGTCATGAGTAATTTACTCTTGCATTTGCTACTAGAGGAGACCTTTTATTCACCTGTTTGTACTCCAGAGCAAAAAAGGTTTTGGCATATTCTTATTTGTGGTTACGCAAGATTAACTCCTTTAATTTGTCATCAAAAGTAAGAGGCTGCACTCTTCCAGTCATTCCAACTGTTCTGGAGTAGATCTGTTTCAGATTGATTTACTCATTCTTGAAGATTTTATGAACATACCGGTACAACATCATCAGTGTTTGCAGCAGGTGCATGTAAGTAAATTCCTTTTTTGGAAACTCTGCATTTGTCTTTTTTCATATCGTGAAAAAACCTCATAAAAATCTCTTAAACAGATAACACACATACTTTATTCTGATTTTTTTTCCAAAATGAAAAATGTTTTGCTTACAACCCCTACCTGTGCTTTTTCCAGTTTCCTTAAAAAAGAAGTGAAAAACATGGAAATGTGACTGAAGGACAGTTTCAACCATATGTGTCACTGCACATCCTCCATATCTTCTTTTTATTTACTGTATCTTAAAATATTGTACTGCTATCTTTTAAGATACTTACTGGTTTTCCAAAGGCTTTTAACAATGGCAATGTTAAAACACAAAATTTTAACAAAGGCTTTTAACAATGACCATGTTGGGTGATAGACAAATAGAAACCAATTATAATTTTGTAGCGACAAATTAATGGTGGAGTTTTTTAATAGCAAATATGAGTATAACAGAAAAAGCATTTAACAGGTTGCCTTAAACATGACAGAGACTGTTTATGTTAATGAAGTAACAACAACCATTAATTTTTTGAGTTATGAATTTGACAGTATTTTTAGTACAATGACAACAATGATATTACACCATGCTAACATGGAATATTTAAACAGACATGCATGTATAAGCTCGCCAATGAAAATTCCTTTATATACCCTGATGCTCCACTAATCCCTGAAGTGATACATGTGCGATGTAAGACAATGCATTGAAGCTTCTCCATTACGTATTATGGGAAAAGTGATTATCACATATTTTAGATTACTTTGGAAATCAAGTTGCTATTTTTAAGCTCTGCTCTCTTTCAGAATTTTTATGCCTCTTGGTAATGCTTGGGATTTGTGGCATCTAGCAATACATACTGGATATTTAAGCGTCCACTCCATAGGTATGGAAAAGTTGCATTTCCTGCGATCTTAGTGGCACTCTTAGTTTTGGTATTTACTCTGGGTATGCCTCCATCAATATATAAACCTAACCACACCTGATGATGTGCAATGTAAGAAGTCAGAGCTTTTACTTTTGGAGTTTTCTAAGTGGTTCTTTGCAGACTTCTTTTTTGGTTACCTTAAAGTTTTTCTACCACTTGAATAAACACACTAATTAGTCACACGTTTACCAATTGCCTTTGCTGAATTAATTAACAAATTTCAATTCTCAGTAGTTTGATACACATTCATTTGCCCAGTGAATGGCTGAGCAGGCATCTCTGCAGTAAATAACATAATACCACCCACACAACAATCATCTGGAGATAACTGCATGCTAGTCAGTAACTTCCAGCCTAGAAAGACTAACTACCAGTATCCTTCTCTGGATCAGTATCCTTCTCTGCTGCCAGATGAGGAGCACAGCAGGATGGTTGGAACTTGCCTTTGTGGAGAATGGATAACGTGAGACACTGTTGCGTGTGAGCCTTGGCACAGTGCAGTCCATCCCACAGTTCTGCAAGAATGATAGAGATTCTCAGCACCAGAGTCTAAAGGGCTAGGTCTAAAGGGTGTTTTACAGCACCATTACAATAAGAAGTGTTGTTTTAGGTGATCGAGATGACAGCAAAGGAAAGATAGGGGCAGCAGAAACTGTTGCTAATGATCGCATATTGTATATGTGTTTAGCAACATATAATCTGTGTTTTAGTAATTTACACTGGCAATAAATATGCTTGTTTAATGATTTGCATAAAAAAAAAAATCCATTGAACAATCCCTTGGGTACGTACTTCTTTTTTGTTGGATAGTATGGAACTTGTCAGAAATTTCATCTTTCTGCCCTGGATGAGCCTGTTGTCTTTTCAAGCTATGCTATTGACCTGGTTATTCACTTTAGGTCCTACGTACCAACGTATAATGTATGACAAGCCTTATCAGGATAGTGTATTTTGCAACATAATAAAATCATCTCAGTTTCAGGTCACTTTCCTAGAATCATAACAAAATTTCATAGCAGAAAATGTTTCATTTCAACAAGATCATGGGATACATAGAAATCTTGTAAATCAGCAAAAGATACTTTACACCCATGAAAAAGCAAGTTTAAAAATTTAACAGTTTATGTTGCAAACATGCATGTATTAGCCTGTGTGGAGGTGTGCACTTATTTGAGATTTATATAGGTGTATATAATTTTTATTAGGTGTATATAATTCTGGTAATCTATTTAGTGAACTTGCTGAGGATGCCATCACAAAAATGTTACACAGATTCCGTGCAGAAGTAGTAAGAGTTCACTTCTACGTTGCTCTATGCAGAATGCAAGGAGTTGCTGGTATTTATGGCACCAACCTACACAGCTGACACCCATTTCTGGATCATATATATTTTATGAAGCCTCTGTACTCCCTGAGACAGAATAAATTGTCCATTACAAATTAATTGGTATTGTAGTGTAATATTCTTTTGGAGAACAGCAATCAGGACCCTCAGAAGGATCTACAATAAACCAAGTATCACCCATTCCCTTTTACAGATTTAAGGGGTGAAGGGAATCAGCATGAACTAGTAGAAATAGGACTGATTACAGGTGTCCCAGATGCTGAAACAATTTTAGCTTGCAGATAGTTTCCTTTATAATTTTAAAAGGCAGCTATCCACTTAGGTTGCAGTTGCAGCTGACATCTGTGTCTTTCTTCTTCATCTGGGAAGCTAGCAAACCAGGGCAGAATGTTAAGTCAGGCAACAAATGGTGAGACAATGCGTGGAAGGAAGCAATCTGTCCTTGTCAGCCTGGCAATATCACTGTCGTGTCTCTGTACCTCTGTTGGAAGAGTGTCTACAGGACAGCAGATTACAGCCTGAGTTTGGCTGGAGATGTAGGCATAATTCCATCTCAACAAGTTCTCTCTGGCTTCTGGTTACCAAAGA
Organism: Irena cyanogastra; assembly: GCA_013397155.1. Classification (NCBI taxonomy): domain Eukaryota; kingdom Metazoa; phylum Chordata; class Aves; order Passeriformes; family Irenidae; genus Irena; species Irena cyanogastra. Next base: position 283,026 of record VWZV01001799.1, read on the forward strand.
GAAGAGCTCAAGACATCCCAAAAATGTTAAAGTGATCCTAAACCCAAGTTAAAGCTTTCAGTTGTGAATGAGGAGCTCAACACCATATAGCAGACTTGTATCAAAGGGCAGAATTTGCTCAAGATTCTGTCTCTACACATGGAGAGGTCAGAGGATGCATTAGGTTGTCAGCTCAGCTTTAAGTAGTGATAGGTAAAAACAAAAAATGTTGGTCACCATGCTGGTGCTGCTAAGTCCTGGTGGTGAGTGTCTATATAGCACATGCTCATTTTAAAGATTTGGCTTGAAATGAGAATAGCAGGTTATGAAATAAACTGCAAACGGTGAAGCAACAGGTCAGCAAACAAGGCCAAGTGCTCTCTCAGATGCATGGGGAGAAAATGTAAAGTGCTTGCTAAAACGTGTAGCTGCAGCCCTAGCTGTACTGAGAGAAAGGATCATAGGAGTATCGTTAAACTACCATAAGGGACATTTGAAAAATGGCTGAGTTTTCTAGTACAACCCACATTCCTCTAAGAGGGAAATGCATCAGGCGCTTATGACATCCTGGGTACTGTGACTGCTAGCAGAAGATAATGGAGGGAGGAAAAATTGTAGCTTAAGTACTTAACGAGCATAGTCTGGGTAGAGTGCTCACTTCCTCACAGAATGAAAAGGCAGAATTAAATTGCCTTGATATCATTGGATTTGATAGAACATAATGTCATTCCTGGACCGTGCAGTGAGATGACTAAATGCACATTTCCCCTCCATCCATCCTTAAGCAGATAATGCTTGGCTGAACAACCTACATGACCTGAACAGTCCAGGGCTTATCCCTCCATCATGGGGTAGACAGAATTTTTCAGGACTCATATGGGCATTCAGACCTGTTAAAAGAGTTGATTCATGTAGGAGGATGAGGTTGCTAGCATCCTTCATATTTTCAGTTTTCTGGAAAACATGAGTGCCATGAGATCGGACAATAAAGTTATGAATGAAATGATTAAATCTCCCTTGATGGTCCCCAAGCCTTGTGTGACCATAGAGTAGGAGCGTTTTTAGCATGTACAGTGAAAGCTCAGAGGGCAAGAATGAGAAACCTGCAAATGGCTCCAGACATCTGGTGTCAGGATGGAGATTTGTGTGACTCAGTGCTCTCCAGGGGAGCCTTTTGTAAGAGGGAGAACTGACTGAAGCCTCAGAGACCTCAATAGCCATCTTTCCAGCAGTAGGTTGCTGCAGCCCAAAGAGATTGATGACTGACAGAAGTCAGAATAGGTGAATGAAAAAAGGTTGCAGAACATTATTATCACAGTTCTCATGACAGACTCTGGTGTCTGGAACATGATGGGCTAATGATGGGCTAATGACACTGGGAAAGCATTACCTCTAGGCAGGGAGCTCTGAATGTCAGTGCTCCACTTCAGAAAAAATTGTGCTCACAAAATATTGTTTCTAACTGGCTTATAGGACAATCCATAGGTCCTACAGGACTATGCTGTCTCTGCAGTCCAGAACAGTATTGTTTGACTGCTGTTTTACACAACCTCAGCATAACTGGAGAAGGTGAAACCTCCCAGAGGTTGAAGTTCTGATGAGCAGAAATCTATATATGCTCATCAGAATATGCTCATAATGCTTCAATATTGCTTTAATTTGCAAGCTGTGCACAGTGAATGCATGGTCTCTCCTGGAAAATAGTCTTTAATACTGAATTAACAAGCTGCATTCAGTAAAGGAATTCAGAGACAAGGAGCTTGGTTCAACTGGAATAAAATAAACATTCACAATGAAGATCTTAATTTCTCTTTTTAGACATCTTTGTTTATGAATTACTCAGCTCAATTAAAAAAATTGGGTTGGGGAGCAGGGGAGGGTTGCCTGTTTATTCTGTTTACAGCTTTTTTATTAAACTAGTATTTTATTAGTTTTACAATCACATTTCTCAAAAGTGTAACCTATGTAATCAGAGAAGCACATTCATCAGTTCCCCACACCACCTAATGAACAACATATTTAAAGACAGCAGAAAACAAAACTCAAAGGCTGTGAGTACATCAGGAACCCTGTAAGCTATTCTGGTCTGAATGTAGGGTGTACAGGCGTGTTTTTGCAGAAAAGGAATTGTTATACGCTCACCAGGCCCATCCTGCCAAGCAGACAAAGTTTTGGTTTCAGGTCAATGACTGGCATGGTTCTGCTTCAGTGGCCACTCAACACCTTCATGTCAAGGCTGTCAACCTGCCTAGTGTGATAATAGCAAAATTTTAGAAGTAGGTTGTCTACCACCCTCCTAAAATTAAATGTATTTAATTTCTCAGATAGCTATAAATCTTATTTGAAATTATTTTATTTCATCTTAACACTAGACCTATTCATGGAAGAAGTGCATTTGGTGAGGTAATCCCACACTGAACACACAGCTGGATGTACAGCTACTGAGAATTTCTTTGCCCTCAGGAGTATAAATTTCTTCCTGACAGATTTACACAGAAAAAAACCCCGAAACTGATTGCTGAGAACTGCACACAGATGTTAAGACGAGCAGTTTAACTAGTCTTACTATTTTCAAAAGATAATTTAATAGTGATTTATGGTCTTTAAACAGGAGGCAAATGTTACGATTTTGTAAAGGCAGCCACATGTTACTCTTCATATGGGACTTCCAGCGCAAAGGATTTCAGAAGTAAATTGTTTAGTCCTTAATGAAACAAGAGTTTCAAAGTGTTTTCAAATCCCTTTGTTCCTCGCAGAAAATGAAGCCACAGAAGCAAAAGGCAGCAAAAGGTATTTGCTAATCAAGGAAAATGGCCAGACAGACACATATTGTTGCTATCTTGTGCCTGGCCAATCCTCAAACACAGATCTTTAAAGCCGTAGCTAAAAGACTCGTACTGTCAAGGGATACTGACTTCTTATTAAAGAGTGGAGCTAGCTAGTTCTGAAGCTCAGAGAAACCAGGAGAAGGATTACTTTTTGTGCTTATTATACTTCTTATTAGGTCTTGAGTAAGACTGGTATTATGTAAAAGATGAGAGCAAAAATCTATCCATCCTTGAGAGGGATTATTCAGAATCAACTGTAACTGAGCCAGTTCAGATGAGGACACTTTTCCTGCTGTTATTCTGTCCTTGATATCAGGGCTCATTCCCATATAAAGATTTTGTAAAAGATATCTAAAGATACCTCTGGAAGAGTGGTGTCTACCTGCTGTCCTTGAAAAGACCTGTAATGGCCTATTGCCTTGCCATTTAGGTAAAAAAAAAATGCACTTTATATTTCCTCATGCACCAGTTTGCATTTCCTGTCTAATGTTAACAAATCAAGGTTGAACAGATTTTGCCATGAGATAACCTGACATTTCTGTAAAGGGAATTGCTACCTGCTTGTCCTGGAATGATCATGGCCATTACTTAGCTGACAGTCCTAGTGGAATAAAATCTCTGGTTCACCAACCTTTAGCAGGGAATTCAGCTGGCCACAGGAGGCACCATCACTATGGCATGTTTTAAAGTTTGCCATCACAAAACTTTTCATACTTGAGACACAATACAGGCAGCAAGAGAAGGACTTAGAGACCTAAAGGAAATTTGGGCAGGCAGTGGTCAAAACTATGTTAAAACAAGATAAAAAAACACAGGGAGATGTAGACAGTACAGTTATATTTTAAAAATCTTGATCAGATATTCTGCCTTGGCAGGGAAGTGTTAATGCAGGCAAAAAGCCACCCAGGAAGCAGTGAAACTGTGTCTGCATGGGAAAAAGATACTTTTTTCCTGAAGAAAGTATATATCACTTGTTTCACAGATAAACTATATTTCTCTTATATCAACACAGCTGAAAATAGTCCTACTTGCAGTTTTTTAGCAAGAGAAAAGCAACATAATCAATTAAAATGTGGGAAATGTAGATTGTCTATGTCAGCAAGTAAATCAAGAATCTTGCTTGTAAGATATTTCCATTTTATAATGCTTCTCAGCAAACATTTAGTGATTGCCTCGTAAGGTGGCTCCCCCTGTTCTAGAAATGCCACTACAAGGTAACACTATGCACTACTATAAGAAAGCTTAAAAGATAGATAGAAATATTATCATTACTTCTTCTCAGACAACTTTACGATGTAATCATTTTGAGGTTAGGTCTGTCGCAATAGTTTTCTGGCTTGAAAAATATTTTTATTCTGATTCATACCATCAGATGTAACACAAAATGTGGTGACCCATGCAAACTTCCTTTAGTCAGAATAACGTAAGGAATGCTTTTCAAAATAAAGTTTGTGGCATTTTATGCCTTTAATGTAGAGCAACTGCAACTTGTTTTGTTCAATAATAATTTTCATAATCGGTTAGGTATTTCCATAACTTTAAATAACTCTTATTTGTGTGTATTTCATATACTTTAAATGTACTTTTTTGTAACCTGGGTATTCTGAATCCTTTGATGTGTAAATACTGAACTTCTAACATTACAAAAAAACTTGTAGAATTGAGGTTTCTCATTCATTTTAGAGCATTTCTCTTTTGGCCTTTTGCTTTTTCTGTAAGAGGTGACTGTGGAGTTCTGAAATAATATAATACAAAATAGGCAAAAATAAAAAACTTGATTATGCATGTTTGGTAATAGAAAATATTTTTGTTTTGCAGTGGCACACACACTACAGGCAGAAACTGTGTATTTGATATTCTTTAATTCCAGAATACATTATAGATTACACTGACAGCTTTGATCATGATGAAGCCCTGGCATGAGGAAGTCCCACTGAAATTAATAGGAATTCTAGATATTTGTTAAGTGGGGCTCTAACAGCAGCATGTAAAAAGGCAGAGATTAAAGGGGGGAAAATGATGCAAACTGAATGAAAGGTGAAGGGAAAACAGCAGATTAAAAATGATGCACCAAACAACTGAAATACACCTTCCAAAACAGGGCATTTAAACTTTTAAAGAAAAAAGGCCCTTTATAGAATGCTACTGATGATAGTTCTAGGTTTGCAGTAAATGTGTCCTCCACTTTAATGGGAAATGAACATATTTCCCATCCCCTTAAGTACAACAAAAAGGAAAGAGTACTTGTTTGTTTTAGAGAAATACTGAGTAAAATGAAGTGGCAATATTTATCACTCAAATTAACCACTAACCATCAGGTTGTCCCAACAACAGATAAGAACAGATCATAGCTTTAATTGGTCTTCCATGTATATATATCCTAAAGTGAAACATTTATTCTCAACATGGTCTGTATGCTCAGGCTGAATTTAGTTTGTGAGGAACAGTAGCACCGAGAAAATTAATTTCTGGATGCTGGAAATGGTTTCCATGAATCTCCAAACATCTTTTTTTCAACACTGTATTAGCAGATGCAGAGTACTCAAGGAAGTTTTCCCAGCTTACCTAACACCAGCTTTGGATTTTATTTTCAGCTTGAATAGAAGCAAGTAGTTCCTCTGGAATTGTAAATCAAATATTCTTTTTGCCATACCAGTTTTATCATGGAAAAAACATACTATAAGACCACAAAGTCCTAGTGCATGTTGAACACAGATTATTACCATCTATTTTACTAAATCAAATGTGAAAATAACCTTGTAGCAACTTTGGAAGTTAATATAGCTAGCAGGCAAACTCAGAATAAGAACACAGATAATTTTGTGAAAGAGAATAGTAGCTACAATTGGGATGGTAGCCATTGTTTATGCTGCAAAGGAAACTTCCAACCTCTTAAAATTCTCTGATTTCTTGGTCTTCAATTTCTTTTCCTCTGGAAAATATTGATCTTCTCAGCTATCTCTAGGGTTCATGTAAGGTAACACACAATTGCTCAAGATTTCATTCAGTGTCACTTTATATGCCCTGCATGTTTTAAGCAAACATATAACTAAGCAGAAGTGACGGTGCAGTGTCTAATTTCAGAACAAGAATGTACTATGAAGCTCAAAATTTAAATAACACCTCCCACACCCTACCAATAGCATCCTTACTCAATATAATTTGAGTCTTTTTTTAATCAGGACTATGACAGGAACCAGGAAGCTCATGGTCCTGTTGTCTGACTCAGAAGTGCACAGATGTTTTCAGAGTGGGAAGCTAAAATTAGGACCATTTACTTCATTAAACAGCATCATCATATAATGAGTAGAGAATCTCTTTATACTTGAAAAAATCAAGCAATCTCTCTGCCCAGCTGCCTTGCTTTACTCTTCACCTCTTTAGGCAACTTGGAATAGGCTGAAGTAAGTGTCTGAACATCTTTCTTAAGAGAGAAAAAATCAATGGGTGCTTTTGACCACAAAAGAAGTTGAGATCAACATACATCATAAAAAGTTGTTGGTATTGGTTTCTATTCCTAATTCCTCCATTTGAGAAAGGCACTATTTTGATATGAAGGGTACTCTTAAGAAGTTCAGTCTTTCTTGTCTGGGCATTCTTTAATCAGCATTAGCAGAAACAAGTTATTCTCCTTTGACAACAAAAGGCATATGCAAGTAGCCTGAGAAAATTTTTTTTCTTGTTTGTCTTCATCAGGTGCAAGTTTGCTTAACAGATATCTCCAAACAATTCCAACCACACCCGAATTTATATTCTTCCAAATTAACATCCCACAGCTGTTTAATCTTTTTCCATTGTCTCCAGTTTTGTTATTTATTTGATATTTATGGTTGCATCTTCCGCATTGGTCAGCACTTTTCTCAAGCTGTTATCTTAAATCTTTTGTTATCTACAATGCTTCTTATTTATTTTCTCATATAGATATCACCCTAATAGATAACTTTACTCTACATTAGTTATTTGCACTGGACCTGCCAAGTATATGCCCTGTGCTGTTTCTATGTGGTCAGAGCCCTGGACATTTCACCCGGTGACCTTCTTAAATCATAGTGGACTGAGTCTACCATCTTGCATGATTAAAAAAAAAAAGTTGTAAAGGCAGCTTTGCCATCTCTTAATAAAAATCACTTGTACTTGTGTCTAGTGAGGCCTTGGGTGTGGCCTGGCAGACAAAGCTTGAAGATCACCCTGCGTAGCAACAGCCTCATAGTTCAAAATGACGTAGTAATATCTGTTTTAGTAAACAGAAATATCCCTGAAAAGCAAACTGGACCTGAGGATTTTAGGGAAAATACTAGCTAGATTGGAACAAGTTTTGCCAGAGAAAAAACTTCCTAGAATATTAATGTTCTAGTGTTAAGAAATGTACTGGGATAGACACAGGGGGGTTTTAACAATTAAACTTGTTTTCCTGTAGCTTTCCCTCTGGTACTTTCCCTTCCACGATTTCTCTTCAACAAAATCAAGATTTGGAGTGTTGAATGACAGTGGAAAGCATGATCTCAGTAAAGTAAAAGCAAAGGAAAGGAAGAGCTTTCATATTAGGACTTGTTACTGGAATACACTTCTGTTTATCAGGGATCAGGAAAACTAGAAAGTGGTGTAGCTTGTGTGGGCATAGAACTGTGGAGTGCTCACCTCAAGTGTTGTGTGCTGTTCTGGGTGCTAGAATTTAAGAAAGGTATAAAGCTGTTAGAGAGTGTCCAAAGAAAGGCCAAGAGGATGGTGGAGGGTTTAGAGGTGAAGCTGTATGAGGAGCAGCTGAGGGCACTTTGTCTGTTCAGCCTGGAGAAGAGAACACTGAGGGGAGACCTCTTGGCTATCTTCATCTTAGCCATAAGAGGGCGTGGGGGTGCAGACACTGATCTCTTCTCTGGTGACAGGACCAGAAGAAATAACATGAAGCTTTGCCAGGACAGATTTAGCTTAGATATCAAGAAAAGGTTCTTCACTCAGAGGATGGTTGGCCTCTGGAACAGGCTCCTTAGAAATGTGCCAGCACCAGTCTGGCTGTGTTCAAGAAGCATTTGGACAATGTTCACAGGCACATTTTTGGGGTGGTCCTGTGCAGGGCCAGTAGTTGGACTTGATGATCCTTGTAGATACCTTCCAACTCAGGATATTCTATGATTCTATTATCAAGTTAACAGCAATGTACTATATAAAAAAGATGTGGTCAGGCAATTTTCAAACCCCTCAAATATAGAATGCTGTCTCAACCCTAGCAGATGCACAAAAGCCTCAATAGAATCTGCTTTCAAACCATGGTTTTCTTCAATTGCTGCTGTCATCTACAAGTCATCTTTTGACATAATATTTTATCTCTTGAGTTTTCAAATAATAAAGCACAGGTTGACCACATGTAGCAAATAAACCTTGAGAAGTCAGTGACTTTCATTACACAGCACAAATAGCAGTAGCAATATTAACAAAACATCCATGAATGTGAACAGAGGAAACATTCCCTTTCCTCTACTGACAACTGTGAAACAGAAAAGGGTTCAGAGTTCTGTTGCAGTTGCCACCATTTTTAGGAGTGCTATTTTACTTCAAATTTAAAGACAGCACTCTCCTTTTGTATACCTTTTTATTTCTAGGATGGTAAAACCACTTTTCACTTAGGACAGTTATTGAGACTGAGATATTGCTTTCTATTTTCCTTGTAAAACACAATTTTCCTTTTGCAGGTACCTGGTCACTTTACAAAGCCATGATCTTGGACAGTAACATAGACAATAATTCTGCATCTGGACAAAATGGTGTGTCAATTGCAGTAATAGAGCTGCTGCCCATTTCATGAAGCCCCTATTCATTATCAGTGATGGAAGCAATGATCCAGGTGATGAGAAGAAAGTTATTGTAACAGTTTGAGACTGACAGAAATATTGAATTCTAGTAACTATACTTTCACATTTCTGAACAGGTCAAAACTAGTGAAGGTGGCGCAGCTATAGTCTATTATATTCAGTGGTGATTTCTAAAGAAAAAAAAATCTTTACTCTCTAGTGTAAATCAAATAAAATCATGCAGCTAGCTTTGGTTGTCACTTAGCAGATCAAAGTTTATAGCAAACAGTCAGTTGCACTGACTAAAGTATTTGAGAGCGGTGACTATGGCCTTCTTGAAATGAAAATAAAAAGTTCAAGAGGAATGAGTCTAAGGTGATGATATTTTTTATTTTTACTGTCTCTGCCTCTCAAGCAAGCTTCAACAAGCACATTATGAAGGTGTTGTGCAAACAAAGTGTGAAATCTTCCCACAAGATGCCAAGTATTTTCCTGAGTCAATTTGCAAATTCCATGATGTATAGCATTTATAAAAAATTTCTGCCTCAGAGGCATAAATTTTATATTAAAATGTTGCCTGAGAAATGGAAATTAGAAGTTTCAATCAAGTTTAGAACTAATTCAAATTTACCAGCATTTTTATGTGTATATCATCAAATGAGAATACTGCAAACTCTTGTTTAGATCAAAGCCCCCCTAAAGGTTTACCCAGCTGCAAAACCAGTCTCAGCACAAGTCATGTTCAGAATATGGCAAAAATATTTAACCTGGATTCTAATATTCACATGAATATTAGTTTGAGCCTGATTGATGCAGGGAAATGACTGATTTTTTTTTAAAGGACTAAAATGCCTGCAATTTTTTATCATATTTTACAGTTTGAATTTTAAGGCTAGCATGACACATTTTTTGCCAGAAAGTAGTGATTCTTATTTTATCTTCACCCTGACAAGGTACTTACTTGAAAAGGTGTTTCAGGTGGCAACAATTCAACATACTGTACACTAAACAGATCTGAGAAATAGTATTTTAGCTATGTTAAATGTCTTACACATTAGATATTTTTGTTTTTCTCAACATCAGATCTTCAAACTGAAGAGAACTCCTACATCTTATGGTCAGCAGTATATGAACAGAATGCAAAAGTAGCTTTCAGAATTTTTCCCACAGTACTGTTAAATGTTGTGCTCAGAGCTCATTTAACACAACTTCAAACATAGTTGATATTTTCTTCTGAAGCCTTCATGTAAAATTCTTAATGCAAGAAGTTTCTGATAGTCAAAACACTAATCTTGATATGTGCTCCAATTTCTCTATGTGAAGTCTCAAGTTATTCTTGACGAAAGACAGAACAAAACATTTTGCAAAGGATGCTAAATGACACAGTACATGTACCATAACATTTCCAGAATTTGTTCTTTAATCAGTATCTCTTCAGCACCTAGGACAACTTCAACAGTGTCTGTGGAGGGCCCTTGTTCCTAAGAGGAGGGAATTTGATTTTACCCTCCTTGTGTTGGTAATAACTCCTCCCTTGACCCAAACCCTAACTCCGCCACTGTGATACCCTATAAAAACTCCATGACCCTGCCTTCGCCCGGTCTTTCCTTTGTCCCGCCCCTCCTCCTCAGAGTAATAAATGGATTCTTGAGCTTTATGAAACCAAGACCTGTCTCGTTTGTTCCCGTGCCTGGCACTGGCAGCTGCACCCTCCCTGGCCACAAGGAACTCAGCTGCAACAGGACGCTGCAACACGATGCCACACGTGTCCTCTGCAGTTAACACACTCTTTGCTTCCTTCACAGCAGAATCAGTTTCCTCATCTATATCAGTAGTCTGATTCCTTTGATATGAACCCAAATCATCTCTGGTTGCCTCATACTGCCTCAGCCCTCAGCAATTTTACTTTATACAGTGGAGTTTCTTCACAGGCAATCACGTGTGAAAATAACAGTGTGAACACACTTCCACTAAGTCAAAACTTAATGTGTGTGAAGTACCAGAAATCCTTTGTTAGGCACAGAGCACACATGAGCTATTTGACAGTGATGGCACCCTCAGGAGCTACTAGAGCAAACCTTTCAGCTGATCTGTGGACTGTACAGAGAAAGAAGTGCTAAAAGTAGCTTTTCATTTACCCTTCAGTGTCAAACATCTACAAATTCACTTCTTGGACAATCCTGACTTTACATCTACTTGTGTCTCTTTACATATTTTGCATCTTTAAATAATATTCCTGTTTTACTTTGCCTTCTCTGCATTGTATTTCCGTGTATCCTTCTTTTGTTCTATATATATTATCTTTATATTTGACCTTTTTTTTTTTCCTTCTAACTCAGGGAGCAGGTCCCAGCCACTAGACTAATACTTACTAGCTACTAGCAGGAACCTTGGCAGATGCTACGTTGTTGTTCATAGAAATGTGCAGCATGCAATTTTTTATCTCAGAAAGCAGTCCTTGGGAAACTCTTTGCTGTTGGACATTTCAGAATCAGATAAAACTTTTGAATTCAAGTAAATTACAAGCTAGGTTTGAAAATTCAAGATAATCTCCAGACAGAAGTAATGTGACTGACTGTCCTCTGGTTCACTGGCCCGGGAGGTAACACAATACAAACACATGGAACACAAATACAGATACATTAATCCCCTCCTGCACAGAGAGTACCTATATTCATCTTACTGCAAAATAACAGAAAGCAGGTTTTTTTGGTTTTTTTTTTCCTTGGGTTGGCTGTCCAGGAGCATTAATTAAGAAATTTTGTGACCAGTTTGGGTAGTGTGATAATCACTTCACTAACACTTTAACTTAGCATTTTAAAACTATTTATGCCCAGTCTCTCTAAGTTTCATTTTTCTTGCTATTCACTTCAAAAATATTCTATTCACATGCTTTTGTCTAAAGTTCACTTTTCTGTTATCCAAAAACAATTAATTCACCTGTGTTTAAATAAGCAATAGCTAAACATGTAACCAGCAGACTTTTTAATGATTTTATCTGTAATCATTGCCCTGTAGGTTTTCCAGCTCTCTCATTTCAGAAATTTCATTTCTTATAACTAGACATAGATTACAAAAATTATTTCCACTCCAAGTGAATTGTTTTCTTACAAACAGGTATTTTCAATATATTTTCAAAGTGTTTCAACCACCTTGAGACCAGAGAAAAATCTCTCATATAAATGTAGAGAAACATTTTATTAAAAAAAATTGTTGAAATAATTTAAAAAATCAAGGCTTTTTTACCCATCTTACTCATCCTAAGTGAAAGAAAAAATAATTTTAAACTTTTTAAAATTTATGTTTTCCATATTGTCTTCCTGCATATTCCTAGGATTTTTATGAGCAATACACACCAGTGATCTCAGAAGAATGTAAGCATTACCAAATGTGCATTTAACGCTCTTCAAGCTTACATATATACTAATTTTAAAACTCGAAGTTTCCATGCAATATTTTTGTAAAGAACCAATAATAAATATTCAGCATATTTAGAAAGACTATATATATTTCTGGTATACAGAAATATCAGTGATCAGATCATGCTGTTAAACACTCATTCATCAGCTATGAAATTTCCTGCAATTTTGTGTATAAACAAGATCCAGATCCAGATATATAATCCATTAAAGCACCATTCTGAAGTCTTCTACCTACTCAATAGCCACACTGTCTTGAAGCAGCCTAGAATCTGATGTTAACTTTGATATATTCCGATGCTTTGAGTTTTTCCACATTTGTCAAGACTAATGTATTGAAAGAAGTTTTGAGATCCTCAGCTTTCATTTCAGACCATATTCACCAGTGCAGCACAAAAGGCTTAATCTGATTGTTGCTTGGCAAAACTTGTTCAAGGAAGTGCAACCTGTCTGGCAGAACAGTTTGTCTACATCCTCCTGCAGGAGCTGATATGAACTGAATGGTGATTTATTCTAGTTAGTAATAAAAATTCTAGTCTTTCTCTCTTCTCAACATGTTGTTAAAATTCTTACATGATTAAAACCAGAAAGAGAATGGTGTACATATTTTCTTTCTTTCAATTTAGTTTTCTCACTAGTGTATTATTTTACGTGTTGCTTTTAAGAAAACATGGTTTTAACCATCTCTTCACTTGTGCAAAATTTTCAGTCCACCTGTTCATTCTTTTATTCCTAATTTGGTGATTTTTTAAAATTGAAATAACACTTTTTGAAATTAAAGAGGCTGGGAATTTTGCTTAGAGGTACTTATCAATCATTATTGCATCAGTTCTTACAACTGCGCACGAAAGTTTACAAACTATCCATGATAATTTACAAACAGTTCTTTAAAAAGTCAGGAATTAAAATAAACTCATATTATTTTAAATTTTGCTCCTTGTAATTGCCTAAAAACTGCTGGTTTTTTTTACTTTTTGGTGCTGCCAATTCACTCATCTTGAAGAGATCAATTTGTAATTTCCGATTAAGCTTGCTTCTCTTTTTGTAAAAAATACTTGTAACTCCCAAGAGAAAAAAAATCTCTTAGTTTGACAATCTTTATTCCAAGTTAATAAAAATCATAGCATTATAAAATAAAATTGCAATCTTAGTCAATATTATATGCACTGGGAAGATTGAGGGGGCAGTTATATGACTTTGCAATTGAAGCGGTGGGAGACTGATCAGCTGACTAAACTGTTTATCAAAGACAAAAGTTAATGCAAAAAACCATTTCATTTTTGAGATTTACAGTGTGCAAAAGAGAGAAAATACATCCCTAAGTAAACAAATTGGTAGGTGATATATAAATATGTGTGCGAATATGGATAAACTAAGTAGGGATCTGAGTAAAATTATAGGGATTATAGATGTCTCTCCAAAAACCCCATACAGCATCAAAAAAAAAAAAAAACAAACCAAACCCAAAACAAAACCATTACATATATAACATAATAGAGAAAATAAAGTTGTCTTAAACTCAGGAAGAGTTAAACCAGCACGTCCTTTGTTTTGCCTTAAGCATTCATTGATAAGACAGTATGCTTATTTGTATAAAATTAAATATATTTTGTTCTCTGTGCTTTAAAATTAGTTTTCTGTTGTATTTATCCATCTAGAAAGCAAGTGAAAAAGCTGAGTCAAAAAAGTTGACCAAAGCTAAGACTTTGAATTGCCAAGTTGTGCAGTCCTCAATTGTCCTGGTCGTTATAGGAAGTTATCAGATTCTCCAACAAGCTGGTCTAATTGGCAAAATGAGCAGAAAAAGAGACCTCTTCAATTGGTGGACCTGTGAGAAGGTATACTGATATTTATAAATTCAGCAGAAAATAAACCTGGGGCAAGTTAGTCCTTCAGACTCTAAATAACGCTAAGAGAAAAAATTCTTTTTAAATGTAAAACTTTGTTTTATTTATAAAGAATAGCCTTAAAGTACAACTTAAAAGGTTGAAAGTCAGCAGTTTTGCAAAATTATCTCAAATTCTACCTACAGACCAGAATTAATTTTTTTCCTGTTAATCCTCTCCTCTTTTCTTAAGTCTCAAGTATTGCTTAGACCACGAAGTAAGTCCTTATGCAGGTGTGAGAAATCGCCATCAATTTAGCACTTTAGCTATAATCTAATAAGATAATGTTTCCTGGTTTTATTTTACTTTTTCCTGCTTTCATGAAGGAGAAGAAGAGACTTCCACAAGTCATGTCTGGTAAAGAAAGAGTAACCTCTGCCCACGACTTCACATCTATGCATGAGAGGCAGCCCTTACCAAGTGCAGCAGCCTCCATGGGATCTTTGTACTCTCGAAGAAGTTCCACTAATGATCCTTTTTTCTTGTGAAACACATCCATCATTGAAGATGATACCTGATGCTTATTGTTTAGTTCCACTTAATTGTGTAGTTTTCAGTAAATTTTAAGTAATTGAATTGAAAATAGTTGGAAATAAGTTAAATTTCACATAATCACAGAATATTCTGAGTTGGAAGGGATCCACAAGGATCATTGAGTATGACTCTGAAGTGAATGATCTGTGTGTGGATTGAACCTGCAACCTTGCCATTATTAGCACCATGTTCAACCAATCTCATTGTCCAAAGAATGCATATTGAAAAAAAATACAAAATGGGGGAAGAAAGTGTTTGGAAAAATGTCTAGATCTTTTCAATCACAATCAGATAGAGATAGGAATGATAAGAAGTTATTTTCATGAAGTATGGTTGACTACCAAATTTCTCAGTCTGCATTTATTTGTTATGGTTCAGGGCATTGGCTGCATTTGCCGTTACTGAATGTTGGCTTTATAGCCTGTTTCGTGTCTTGAGACAGCTCAAAGTGGAAGTTTCTCGCTTAGAAGTATTAATGTAAAACGATTTTCAACATATCTAAAAAATTAACTCTTTTGCTCTCGTTATTGATATAGGACTGGTTAATGATATTTATTATATATATATAATATATTTATATTAAAATTTGCAAAGGATTGATGATAAAGCAATACACAGGCTAATCAAATCATGTCAATACTTCATCTTTATTGGAGGCAAAGAACACCTTTGGGATTTTGATGTCATGTAAAGAAGAAAGCTGGAATTGTCGACATGAATCTGTTATACTTGCTGTAAATTTGTATTTTGAAGCAGACTTACTGTAAGCAGAAAAAACTTCAAGCTAATGAAGGAAATTCAGAAAAAAAAGTATGCAGACAGAGATGTCAAAGCAGAGGGAGGGAGAGGAACACCAAATAACATTATTGGGTGGACCACATGAGGGCTGCTGGGGACATTCTCAAACTCACGCTCACACGTGTATTCACAGCATCATCTGAGACATCAAATGAGTCCTACCATGGTTTGTCCTCCCTTGAGATAGTAGAATAGAGGTGAGGGGAAACAGAATGCTGCTCNCACTTTAGCTATAATCTAATAAGATAATGTTTCCTGGTTTTATTTTACTTTTTCCTGCTTTCATGAAGGAGAAGAAGAGACTTCCACAAGTCATGTCTGGTAAAGAAAGAGTAACCTCTGCCCACGACTTCACATCTATGCATGAGAGGCAGCCCTTACCAAGTGCAGCAGCCTCCATGGGATCTTTGTACTCTCGAAGAAGTTCCACTAATGATCCTTTTTTCTTGTGAAACACATCCATCATTGAAGATGATACCTGATGCTTATTGTTTAGTTCCACTTAATTGTGTAGTTTTCAGTAAATTTTAAGTAATTGAATTGAAAATAGTTGGAAATAAGTTAAATTTCACATAATCACAGAATATTCTGAGTTGGAAGGGATCCACAAGGATCATTGAGTATGACTCTGAAGTGAATGATCTGTGTGTGGATTGAACCTGCAACCTTGCCATTATTAGCACCATGTTCAACCAATCTCATTGTCCAAAGAATGCATATTGAAAAAAAATACAAAATGGGGGAAGAAAGTGTTTGGAAAAATGTCTAGATCTTTTCAATCACAATCAGATAGAGATAGGAATGATAAGAAGTTATTTTCATGAAGTATGGTTGACTACCAAATTTCTCAGTCTGCATTTATTTGTTATGGTTCAGGGCATTGGCTGCATTTGCCGTTACTGAATGTTGGCTTTATAGCCTGTTTCGTGTCTTGAGACAGCTCAAAGTGGAAGTTTCTCGCTTAGAAGTATTAATGTAAAACGATTTTCAACATATCTAAAAAATTAACTCTTTTGCTCTCGTTATTGATATAGGACTGGTTAATGATATTTATTATATATATATAATATATTTATATTAAAATTTGCAAAGGATTGATGATAAAGCAATACACAGGCTAATCAAATCATGTCAATACTTCATCTTTATTGGAGGCAAAGAACACCTTTGGGATTTTGATGTCATGTAAAGAAGAAAGCTGGAATTGTCGACATGAATCTGTTATACTTGCTGTAAATTTGTATTTTGAAGCAGACTTACTGTAAGCAGAAAAAACTTCAAGCTAATGAAGGAAATTCAGAAAAAAAAGTATGCAGACAGAGATGTCAAAGCAGAGGGAGGGAGAGGAACACCAAATAACATGACTTGTGAAGGTCAATTTATTGGGTGGACCACATGAGGGCCGCTGGGGATCTTCTCAAACTCACGCTCACACGTGTATTCACAGCATCATCTGAGACATCAAATGAGTCCTACCATGGTTTGTCCTCCCTTGAGATAGTAGAATAGAGGTGAGGGGAAACAGAATGCTGCTCTGAACACAGGGCAATGGTCTAGCCCAGCAGCATGGTCATAGTCACACCTTGAGCATTCTGTGTTTAGGCTGTGACAAACAGCTCAGTGGCAATGTTCTGAGATCTACTGGGAATGGGACACTGCAGCCAGACATGCCAATCAGATCCATCCTTAATAAAATCACAACTGATCTTTTCAAGTTATATTAATCTTCTTTCAGTTTTTGATTTCTAGCTTGTGTCAAGGCTGCTTGCATTGAATTTGTGATTGCAAACTCAAAGCAAGCAAATTATTTCCAAGGACATACCTGTATAAATGGCATATAGAATTTAATTCTTTTGATGTGGGAGGTAAAACAACAAGCAGAACTGGTGAAAATACCACAGAATAATAGAATGGGTAAGGCTGGAAGGGACCACTGGAAGTCACCTGCTCTGAGCTCACTGCTCAAGCAGGGTCCCATATAGCATGTTACTTTAGATTGTGTTCAGATGTCTCTCCAGGGAAGGTGACTCCAGAGCCTCTCAGGGCAGCCAGTTCCAGTGCTCAGTCATCTCCATAGTAAAGAAATACTTCCTCATATCCAGGTGGAGGTTCCTGTGTATGTTTCTGCCTCTTGTCCTATTGCTCAGCACCACCTAGAAGGGCCCAACCTCTTAACAGACTCCCTTCAGGTACTTACAGATATTTTTCAGGTGCCCTCTCAACTGCTCCTTCTCAAGACTAAATAGGCCCAGGTCCCTCAGCCTCTCCTCATAAGAGAGATGTTCCAGTTCCTAAATCTGACTGTGACCCTCTGGTATCTGCCATTCAGCCAGTTCTCAATCCATCTCACTGTTCACTCATCCAGTGCACGCTTCCTGAGTTTGTTGATGAGGGCATTGTGAGGACATTGTGTTGAAAGGATTGATAAGATAGATGCTGTCTCCTGCTCTCCTCTTGTTCATCCAGGTAGGTTTTTTTCATTGTAAAAGGCAATTAGATTGATCAAGCATGATTTACCTTTAGAGAATCCATGCTGATTGCCCCTGGTTACCATGAGTTACCTGGTTGTCATCCTTGTGCTTAGATATGGCCTCCAGAATGAGGTGCTCTGTCACCTTTCCAAGGCCATTTTGAAGATTGGGGTGACATTGTTCTTCTTCTAGTTCTCAGGCAAATTAGAAATCAATACTCAGGTCAGTGGGTCCAGACATATGAGGAAAAATGGAAAAGCTTATGAGTCAGCAGGGCACTCTTTTTAGGAAAAATATTTGTTGTAAATTTAGTGTATTATATATTGGGGAGGTTTATGTCACTTTGTGCTGTCTCAAACCAAAGAACCAAGTAAAAGTGTAAAAATTTGTGTTTAGTGATGAGTTTACTGCTACCTCAAAGCAAGAAAAGCTTTTAAAGAGAATCCTGGATATATATCTCACTAAGGCTGGAGAGTAAACCTTGTAAAAACAACATATTACCTACAACTAAAAAAGCACCCAGAAATCACAACAATAACTAAAAGAAAAGTACTTGCTATTGACTCACCCTAAATAATCTAAGGAGTTTAGAAATAAACTCATCTTTGAGTCTTTCAAAACTTAAAGTCAGATTCATACTGTATTTTTTTTTTTTTTTTTTTGTGCAGTGATAGAGGCTTTCCGTTTGTAAATAGAACTAAGGGCAGAATTTAAGTTTAGGAGAAGATCATAGGTAACAGTCCTATTTTATACTACATCTGTCTGCTCTCTAAATTGTTGCTGATCTTTCTGATCTGAGAAGCTACTGGACTCATTTTAGGATAATAGCAACATGGAATTCTAATCTCTGGCAACCAACAGTAAAAGGGAAAAACAACAGGAGAAACACAGAATAATTTTTTAATATGTGTGTACGTGTTTTCCTACTAGATGTATCTGAGGTATTTATGATTAAAATTAGATGATAAAATAGATTGGTGACATAGGTCCTGAAATTATTTCCAGCTGACCATTTAAAAGTCTCTTCTGAAAGCTTTCCATAGACTTTGATTCTAGCTCTGTTACTGGAAACTGCTCATACCATGTACAAATTCACAGTACATTTTAAGTGCTGATGTGAATAAGATTTGAAGTCTCATTGGTATTTTCCACATGGAGAACATTTGTAACAACACAACCATAGGAACCTTTTCTGTGACTGAAATAGTATGCAGGATTTGAAGGGAAATTATGCTCCAAAAAGAGTGACATTTCAGCATTTCTTCTAAACAAAACTAATTATCACATAGGTTTCAAACTCTATAAAACATTTAATTCACAAGCTTTAAAGAGAATGTTGAGTGCCTCCAGGTTAAGTATCATCATAAGTACCATTAGATACTAAAATTCAATGTAATCACCTCAATACTTCTGAGAAAGAAAATTGTATTTTAAATGGACAATATAAAATTATTTAAACCTGATGAAGAATACAAAACTTAAATAAACACCAAAGTCTGTATTTAGAGGAAAGGTTTAGAATTTTTTCACTCTGTAGCACTTAGAGCATATTTTTCATTCTTTCTCCACTTGCAAAAGCATATCTAGCTTCTGAACATCTTTCTGATAAATGGGGTTTGTATGAAAATTTTATAAGTGTCATTATAAATTTAAACTAAAATAATTTAATTGTTTATTCAGATGTATTGATTCCTGTATCATTGCTGAAATTCCATTACAAAACATATGCTGTTTTCTTTTTTTTTTTTAATTGTTCTTCCAGATACAGTTTGGACTTCAGTTTTTGATTTTATAAGTAGTATTAAATATCAGTTCAAGAATATTTTTTCACACATTTGCTTGATACTCACCTACAGATAGGGGGCTGATTTTGTAAAACTGGCTTTTAAATTAGGTCGTCACCACAGAAGAAACTCTTCCACCTGATGTGTGTTTAGGCTTGTCATAGCACGATTTCAGCCATTAGTTCTTACATTTTTCAGTATGATATCAACTGACAGTGTTTGTTAGCTGTGTCCTTGCCTATCAGCCTTGATAATATAATATTGTACTAGTGTTTTTTTCTGTTTTTTCTTTGCAAAAATAAAGATTCTCTGAAATGCAATCTCTGCTTACTTCTATGTCTTACTGTATCTTTTTGTTGCAGTTCTTGATAAATCTTTTTCTCTTTTTTCACTGCATATATTAACCTAATGCATTTTTCAGGATAAAAGTATTGAACCATTTAGGAAACCACCAAGACAACAAGCTGTTTCCGCTATGTTTCTACAATGTTTTTATTCATATGTGAAAAATTACTGATAGAAATATAAGCACCAATTTAGCACTGTACATGGCTATATCCTTAAATGTAATCATTTTTTGAAAAAGATGTTTTCATTATAAACTGCCATCACTTCTACCTGTGCGGCAAAGTTGGGGTATTTTTTGCTTGGTTCAATTCTAAATTATCCTGCTGAAAATCCCCTTTTACTTTCACAGGCAAGACACATACAAGGAAAATTAGCTTTTATTTTCAAACAGTATGCCCTTTTCCTCCCATCCTCATTCCTAATACGATTTCCACCACTGATTATCACAATAATGTAATTGTACACCCATAGTTAAGGATAAGATTGATATTATCTCATCTTGCATACATTTTTGTACATATAGAAATTCAAATTCTTAATGAGATAGAAACTGTATTTGAAAATATTTGAAATACCAAATAATTGACTTACTAACTTTTTGCCAAAGATTAAGAGGTTGTTTATCTGTTTGGTTTTCTTTCATTTTATGCCAACCAGTTGTCAATTTCCTGATGGTACTTAGTTGCCCTGATCAGCTTCAGTCAGGACCCCCGCCCATTCCCTGTGCCCATCATGCTGGTGGTTCCATTTAAGTTCAGATCTGACCTTAATTCCACTGTACATAGAGGTAGATAGAGTTGTTTTCTGCTGTCTTGATCCTTGGATGGATTTGAGTAAGTTCTTTGCCTGATGAATACTTGAAAAAGCACTAAAAGTACTTGGTGGTGAGGGTGCTATTTTTTGTAGGATGTGAAAGAGATAATTTATATCAAAGGTTTTTGGAGTAAAGAAAGAACTTTATTGTTTTGATTAATCTTAGCTTGAGAGCTTGAAATTTCTTTTCTTCTCTGATTCCACTGTCTCGTCTTGAAGCCTTTATGTTTGAAGTTGTTAAATGGAAGCGCCTTTCTCTGGTGATTGTTTTTGAGAACCTTCCTAACTTAAACAAAATATCACAGCAATGTTGTTTTTCTCATCTTCTGTAAAGTTGCTAAACTTAGTTAATAGTATAAGAACTACTAGCTAATCTGTCATTTGAAATTCAATGGGAGTGTATAACTGGATTTGTTAGCTGTAGCCATATGATGCAGCTGGAAAAAATAAACCTTTTATGGCTCCATATTAACTTATATGGCTTTTGAAGAGTAGGATTCTTGGAAGCATTAGGTAGTGAATGTTCTTGGTGAGTCCCAAATCCAAGTAAAATTATCTCAGTTGTAAAGAGTTAACTTTAAAAACGTAAGTGAATTGCAAGCCTGAGTGGGACATATGGATGTGTGTGGCAGCATGTGGGCAATGACAGAAATGAGGCTTTCTGTTGGAATACCACAAAGCTATTTTGAGTAGTGCAATGTGAGGGAAAAAAAACAACCATGGTCTTACCTGTGCTCTGTCTTTCCCTGTTTTCAAAGACTCTTTCTAAGGAGCCATGTGGGCTCAGCATGGAGTGGATTTTCCTGTCCAGTTACCCACTGTCTGTAAATTGTATTTAAGGCTGACAGCTAATGGTATGCTTTAAACTAGAGTATAACACTGGTAATGTGCAATATCACAGACACAGTACTCCAAGTAATAGATCATGTTTTTACTTTCTTGAATGTCCACGCATTATGGCTATGTTGTATGAGTTTGTATGCCATGTATCAGTCAGCAATTTCACCTCCAGATAGCTATTGCTCATAAGGTTGTCTAATTGCCAGTAATGAATGACACATTTATTCCAGTCAGATGTTTGTGTCAGATGGTCTCACATCATATTCGTTTCCATTTTAAGGGTGTTTGATGCATGAGTAAAATCAGTAAAAGGAAAATGGAAAAGAGAATGGAAGAACTGAGGTAAGGAGGAATTTCAGTGGCTGGTTTAGCTGTCTAACGTATGCAACCTGGTCTGTGTGGCCAGACCTGGTTCTTCATCAACAGGAAGGGCTTTTCCTGATATGTGCTCATGTCAATTGCAGATAATTGCAGCATTCTTACTGCCATTGATGACAGGTGCTCTGTGGCACTGTGAGGAGCCCATGTGTTTTGTAATTCCCAGTCTGGCTGGGACTAACATGAATACTCTTTGCATTTGGTGTAGAGCCTAATGAGATCAGCTACCTCTTTCCCTTGATGATTCTGCTCACTTACTGCCAAGCTGCCACATTAAGCTGTTCATTGGCAACTTCGCGTTTGTCCTAGAAATCTCCCTCGTCTCTCTAGCTATCTAGCTGATGCTAGGTTTTGGATGTCCAAGGAAGACAATCGAACCTTGGGAATGAATGGTACTGGGGAAAAGAAGTTATTCTAAATAAGGTGAAAGAGTCTGTGGTGACTGGGTTATACTAATTATATTTCTGAGGAAAGATGGGGTACATCTTGGTACATGAGGTACATCTTGAAGGTCTACTTGGGCCAAACAGAGGTCCTTTAAACAAGTAGAAATGGTCCTTGCTCACCTTAGCTGGAAAGGTCATATATCTTAGTTTAGCAGTATTTGACCCAGTTATTTTTCCAGTAGGCAATAGTTGTACCCAGTATGACAGTGTTGACAGTTTAATAATATTATATTATTCAGGAAAAGAATATTTCAGATACAGTCTGTTTTAGACTGATTCTGCTGGATGGATGAAGAACTGTCTAGAAAGCCTATTTAGTTGTGCTTGGTGAAGAAACACAAGAAAGAAGAAAAAACCACAAGTGTTTCTTTTGAATGAAAGCTTGAAGGCAGTATGATGTGGATATGAGAGGAAGTAATACTGTGCCATTCTGCTTACAAGGTCTCATTTACAACTTTGGTTACTGCAAACATAGGCCATGACCCTTTGGTTTGCTTTGTTGGCATTGCAATGGAGCCACTGAGTAACTTACTATAAGACTTTAATTTAAACAAACCAAAACCACCTAAACTCAGGTCAGCAATTCAACATAAAACAGTTGATAAGCCGGTGTTCAGCATGCCCAATGTTTTCATCAACCAGAGTGAAGACTGTACCAAAGTATCAGTGTAGGCAGTTGCAGTTTCGTAGCTTACTTCCATGGAATACTGCAGGAACTTTGGGGACACTAGTTATGTCAAATATTTGTTTAAGCCATGCTTATAGTGATTTTTCCTTTTACAATCTCATGTTCATCAGCTGTCTCACCAAATACCACCACAGAACGCAGAGTGCCTACTTCCATTTGCAATAATCATGCAGCACCACAGTTAACATCCAGTACTGGGTCACCTGAAAAGGAGCTGTTAGATTTTGCAGATATATCAATTATACTGAACTTCATTCCATTACAGAACTGGAGTATTGCTTTAGAAAAAGTTGAATGAATTGGTTCTAGTAACATAAGTGTCTTGGTATGTTGTCAAAACCAAATTAAAATCGTGAAGCTAGGGGCTGGATGACATGCTAAATGGAACTAACCACTGATTTTCAGGCACTTAGAGAATGCAACAGCAATTAATTTGGACGTGGCACCTTACCTTGTGTTTCAAGACAAATGCTGTACTAAAAATGTAGACGTCCTCATTTTTGGGCACTGCATGTGCCATGATCTCTTTTGTATTGACCACAGTCACTCACTTGCATCAACAGCATTTCCAGTTTTAAGACATTTAAGGAGAGAAAATTTGGTTGTGGAATAACCAAAGCAAGCATGGGAGTGCTTGATTTAGAAGGACGTTTTGGGCAAAGTATGTAAATTTTGCAATTTGCCACACCTGAGAATAGACACCTAAAAGCATGACTAAAAGCTAAAAGCATGACTTCTTTTGCCTTGATTCTTTTAGATTGCGGACTATCTATACCGGATATTTTCCATTTTCACACCCAAATTCCTTCACCCATTCCCAAATTCCTCAGATGGTAGGCTAGTGTCTTTTTCTATCTCCTCCTCAGAAGGAGCTTATTGAAACGAAACCTTTGACAAACAAACAAGAAACCAAAACAAGCAAACAAAAAAGCCCCTGAAGGAACTCAAAAAAATGACCAATAAAAAAAAAAAATAAAAAGGCATTTATAGATGGCAAACTGGATTTGTGCATTTTAGTTCCTCAGGCTGCACTGTAAGATGGCCTTTTCAGGGTCTATACCCCTGCACCACATTTGACTGTCTTGGCCCTTTGATTGTTTCTTCTGTTTTGTAAAATCAAGTCACTTCCTTATTGGGTATGCAAATGTGCCTTTAGAGTTGTCTGCTCCTATCCTGGCTAAAGCTCTTAGGAGGCAGATAAAATACGAGGCTCTCTATGCTTGTTCTTGTTTCTGCTAAGTTTTAGTTAATGCTGTCTCCAAGATCTGAATAGGAGTGAGCACACCATCCTTAGAAAGCTACTGTTCTACTAAAATCTAATTTCCAGACTCTCAGCTCAACCCAAACTCTCAGGAGCAAAATCTTGTGACATTGTTGGAGGAACTGGGATACTCTTGGTGCCGAAAATGTCACTACATCCACTGAGATGTTTAAACACCAAGTGTAACTTTTCCTGTAGTAATAACTTCGAAAAGATGCCAGCTTTTATAACTCTAGGGTGACTCAACAGTTGTAGCTGTCAAAGGGTAGAGACTGTGAGCATAGATTCAAGGAAGTCCTCGTGAATAACCTAATTATATTATCCTTGTAGTCGAGCCGAGGTTTGTTTATCACAAGCAGCTGAATGCATCATATCTGTACATCTTGAGCAAGGAGGAATGGTCAACAATACTCTGTATTCTCCTTTGCTAAAGTCCAGCCTTATGCATTATATGAAATAAAGCTTTGCTTTGTGTTGAGCAATTTGAACTGCGCTATATTTCTTTATGTGAAACACTTGCATAAGAGCAAGCAACAACACAAAATAGTAAATATTTATCCTAATGAAGTATTACTGTAACAGTATTTCTGTTGTGACCTGAAGTATTGTTTTATTTAACAATCTTTGTACAAATTGTTTTAATTATTGAACTACGACATTTTGTCATTTGAAGTAATCTTTACTCCTCCCAGCTCTGATGAATGAAAAACCTCTTCATGCAGGAACATTAATGTTTCTCTGGCAGCAGAATGTATTTGTAAATAACGCAGTAAATCAGTGGCTGAATTTTAACTCCACAATGAGTGTATCCTGCCTTTGAACTTCTGTCCCATACTTATCTGTGCCTGATTTTCATGAACCTATTGTGTTTGCATGAGAGAGAAACCTGCTTACCACAGAGCATCACGGAGCAGGCTGCATATGCAGCAACTGCAAACAATCAAACAAAGTTTACTTGCCTGTGTCAGAACTCTTCGGACTCTTCTGTTAAAAGGAAGAATACTGAGCTAGGGGTGTGGAAGAGGATTAGGATCAGATCTATTTTTAATCTTTTGATCTTTGTATCAGTTTGGTTCAATAGTATGGGCTGAAAGAAACCTCAGTGACTAGCTTTTGTTATACAATAGAATGGCATGAATGTCTGTCTACAACTACAGTGCCTATCACCTGCTATATTTGGATCTGGTTTCATGACCTGGCATGAATGTCACTGAAGACTGCAATGACAGTGATACACCACTGTTGGCATGTGTTCATTGTGTTCATGTTGGCATGTGTTCATGTGTTAGCATGCACCTGGATAGTGACACAGATTGCCTACCATGTGAAAGTAATTTCCATCTGGTTTATGGTTCAAAATACTGTTTAAAGATACTGCAGCCTCCTGTTTTATCCAATTCATAACATTTCCTAATCTCTGCTTAGGGAAAAAATATGAGGATTTATAATGATGAGGCCTTTCTTAGGGACAAGAGATTCTCACTAATATCTGGAGGACTGGACTTGAATCCAGGGAAGAGCTTTACTTGATTATCATTCTAAAAATCACTAGTAGGAAGAAGGGAAAAGTGTATTGTCTTTTTCATAGCAAAATTGTTTGGAATAAAGCAAGTTTTTCTTGTTGAAAAACACCAATGAATTTGGGACTTGCACTAAATATATTTGATCTGGAAATTTGCTTTCATGTACATAGTGTAATCCTGTAGAGCTGGGGAAAAAACCCAATGTTTTTCTCTTATCAACAGAGTTGAAACTCTTTCTATACAACCTCACCAATAGTGAGTGAATCCTTTGGAGAGTGCAAAAATAATTTTAATTAATTTAAAACTAGGTTACTTCATCTTTAAGATAAATTCTACTGATTCTCTAAAGCTTTGAAAATTCAGTCATTTATCAAGAACTGGTTGAAGTTGAAATGATATCCATCATTAATTAAATAACCTCCACCATCTTTTTATTTCAGGGTCCAAATGTTCTGATTTTTTTTAAGAACTTTATAGCCAATCTAATATAACATGCTTTTGCTTGTGAACAGTTTCTAATTGAGAGAATTATTATGGCAGTTCATGTTCAGAAGGGTCAATGCTGGATGCTTTTGTTCCCTGCTGTTTTCAATTTTCTTTATATTCCATTCTCAGCTGGCGAGTTCACTGCTTAATATTATTATTCCAGATATGTTCCCTACCTCCTTGAAATTATTTGAAAACCTTAAAACCCATGTTGAAATTCAGTTCAGCTTAATAAGTTAGTCTGATAAGTGGCTGCTCATAAGCAGATCTGACCCTCTTGCCTTGGGGGTGGTGACAGCTGTCAGAGACACAGATGAAAGCCAAGGGCTCGTTCCCTCTTCATCTATCTGTTTTTAATTTAACAGAAGTCTGCTAGAGAAGGAATTCAAATCACTATTGTGACACAATCACCTGCTCAAAACAGAAGGATTCTGTCATTTATGTAGCCCAACAATCCCATGAGAATGTGAATTGTTAACAGAGCACTCTGGGAGTAAAAGTTTTTTTCTGTAATCATCTGAAGCAGGTCATGTGGATGGAAGGATCTGGTTATTCCATTTTACATTGTGTTTAATCTAGAAAAGTCTTTTAAAGCACTAGTGGGCTTGAACTGGGGAAAAGAAAAGGTCTTACATTTAGTTTTCAACTGATACTTACAGTGTTTATTCTACTTTGGATTAGTTAGGCTTCTTCATTAGACGCTTTGCCTTTAGTCTGAATGAAAAGCGTACTTTTTCAACAAATAAAATCAGTGTTCTTCCTATTTTGAAAAAACATTCCATTTTAATTGGTGTCTTTTGTAGTAGGTACATAAGGACTAAACAATCATAGTGAATGTTGGTCTCTCTCATTCTAAATAGGGAGGTACTTAGCTGAGAGAATTTTAGCAGCCGTGCTACCAAATAATGAAACAGCAAAACTCTTTGTTTGTCTGACTATGCCAACTGTTCTGCAATCGTGTTTAGGAGCATTTTGGAAGACTTTTGTATGTTCTTGGCTTATCTGCTAAGAGAATCTATATTTCTGTTCCTATATTGAGATTAGCTGTGTTCATTCCCTAGTGCAATGTACCGTAATGCACGGAAATTTTTGCACTGATTTACTCTTCCCTTTGGCTAGTGCTTCCTAATGAAAGTTTTATAAAGAATGTCAAACAAGCATTTAATTTCTCTTGGGGAGAAATCTCTCTGGGTACATCAGCATTTGCGTAATAGTGCACTGGAAAGCGTTTGTATTATAAATAAAATCCAAATGAACACATGCACATTCATCAGCTGAGATATGTAGAACACAGTCTGGCAATGCATCAGAATACAAGCAAGACTGGAAAATTATTATCTCTTTCTTTTTTTTTTTATTTTTTTCAGTAGGATTAACTGCACAAACAACGGCTATATTGTTTGGAGCTTCTGTTTTGTAACCAGGTTTATTGATGAAGAACCCTATAGTTGAAGGAATCTTAAAGAATAGAAATATCTATTAATCCTTTGAGATAATTTTTCACTTTCATTTGAGTCTTGTCGAATGGTAAAGAATGGGAAAGATTAACTAATTTTTTCTCCTGACACAAAACTCTAATTGTAAAATCAAAACAGCATAATGAATACATATACATGATTATAAATGGTGAAAAAATTCCAAGAATTATATGAGCTAAGCAAAACTTAGTTATTTTGAAACTAATAAGCACTTAACATGAAACAACTGAATGAATTGTTTAATGGTCTCTGTTTAACAGAACGGTCAGACAAATTTGACTCACTGCTTTTGTTGTTTGGTTTTTTTTATTCCTTAATCATAATTAGATTTAGACTAATTTCAGGCATTTAATCTGAATTTTCTGTCCACTTTTCTTGGGGTACATTGCTGAAAAAAAAGAAGTTTATGCAATTTCGCCTAAAATAGTTTCCCTAGCTGGTTACTCTATGATGAGTTTTCTAGTGAAAATCCTTCATTTAAGAGTGTTTTTCTTCCAATGTGTATTTTATATTCAGTAATGCTTATCATTTGTTTCCACAAAAGTTGCCTTATCGGAAAAAATTTTCTCTAAAAGACTTGGCAAACTTCTCTTAGAATCTACTGCCTTAAAAACATTGCTTAAAAATATCCTATGAAGAAATTGAGGTAAAAGAAACATATGGAAAACTTTCTGATTTTGGCTGATGTATGCATTTTTTACATTGGGAATGTGAGTCTGTAGAGTAAAAATGTGAGTCTGTAAAGTAAAAATTAGGGACAAAATAAAATACATATATTTCTTGCCTTTGCTCAGTACAACTGTAAAAGTGTTTTGCTTTTTTTCTTAAGTACCAAAAACACTGAACATATGGAGAGAAATATTACCTGATTCTAAATTTTCTTTAAGTTGTTTCTCTTCATTTGCAGGAAAAAAAGTATTAAAGTTATGGAATTATTCAGGGTAGGCTTTTTAAGTGCTGTTGCTAAAAACCTGTAGGCTTATTTTTATTTTTAATCTTTAGTTGATACAGATTTTTCATTTTAAAACCAGGGAATAATTAAATTACTAGAGATGTTTTTGCAAGACAAAATTTTTGTAAAATTCTACATTGGAAGGAGGAAAAATGTCTCTTGACAAAGAGTCTTATTGTTATATTTGGCCATGCAAGAGAATGTCAGAACCTGTTCTGTCAAGCACACTAAACAAATAATATTTTTGAAACAATGCACCAAATGGCTGCAAATTTTTGTGTCTTAATTCACTTGGATAGGTGGGAAGACATATTATCTGTGTAACCATTTGGCAATAGCTGATTCCAGCTAATTGCAAGTGAATTTTTAAATTGTTATATTTTCTTTTTATCTTTCCACACAGTTCTCCTGCAGCTTATCGCGTGAATCTGAAATGATACATAGATTTCTTGGTATCATATGTACCACATTTTTTCTATGATTTGATTTTTTTTGTGAGTACATTTCCATAAACAATATTGGATGCCATTTTGACAGGTCACTACACTGCCAAATATATATTTTCTTCGGTACTTCCATTTCTATTCCTGCATTTGAACAGTTATTCCTCTTGGTAAAAATATGTCTTTGGAACAGTGTTAGACTAAAGATGATATGTGAAGGTAGCTTATGGCCACCTGCTGTCAGGCAGCATTACACTAACTACAGCTTCTCATTTCCTGTCATGATCACTTGCATCTGTTTTCTTCCCATTTTGGAAACTGAGATTGCTCTGCATGCTGAAATGTATAATAATCTGGTCAGCTCTGCCCGACATGGTGCTGTTTGTTACAGCAAGCTGACAACAAAATAAAGAATTGTAAAAGCTTATTTTTAAATTTCTTACATAGAAAGGTTTTCCTTTCCTGAATAAACCTTCCTGCCTCACCTTCAGTGTCACTTGATAATATTGAGGAGCATTTAAATTCATTTTCACAGTATTCATCATATATTGCTCCTTGACTGAGAGGGCAGATGGGGAGTATATTCTAATCTGAGAAACACTTGGTGCTGCTCTCAGGAGTAAACACGTTTCTCTATCCTATAAATATTCTTCCCTGACCTGGAGTAGAACAGTGACTCAGAGGAGCTATTGCCAAGCCTTCTCTTCCTGTGACAAAGATGGGGGAGGTATCTTGCCAACAGTGTTGACTGGACTTGAATAATACATTCTGCTGTGAACAATGAAATAAATGAAGTTGTTCAACAAAACTCCATTTCCAGAAGCTGCTGTCTCTGTAGAAGGCTCTTGCCCTTGTTTTGTCTTCTAGAGATGACATGAACACATGGGTGCCCATGGGAGAACTTAGGCCAAAAGAATTTGAAAAAGCTCTTCTGTTCTTTGCAGCAATGCTGAAAAATTGCACCTTCAGTTCAAAACACAGCTTCCAATTCCCTCCAAGTTTGGAATATATGTGTGAGCATAAGATGTGTGAGCATAATCTCTGTATCATTCTCTGAAGAATGTGCTCCTTTTTATGGGTCTAGTTTAGCAAATATCAGAAGAAAAAGAAGAATTATGGAAGAAAAGACAAAGCCAACAAGAAGCAGTTCTAATAGTAGCCTAATAGAAGAAGAAAAAAGGCACAATTGAATTAAAAATAATGGCTTTTTGACCACTATTGTCAACAGTTTTTAAAGTTCTCTGTGGGCTGGCAACTGCTAACTAGCTAAAACTTACTAAAAATGAAGCAAATTTTTAATGTCTTAGAGTGTGATGCAAAAAGCATCCACAAAACTTTGATCTGTTACATCATTGACACAGATTGTTTTGGAAACAGATTTACCCTGAAGATTAGATTTGATTCAATTTCATTTAAATGAAACATCTTTACCATTTACTGTAGTTTTCCTATGGTCTTTGTTTTATTGTAGTAGCATGTAAAATTTTGATCTTCCTAAGGAGATAAAAGACAACTCTGCTACATCCTTATGGGGCTGGACCAACCATTGTTAGACAAGGGCAATATGACTAATTGCTAGAGCATTAACTGGATTGCTAGACTACTTGTGAAATGCCCTGCTTATCTGTCTTTCCTTAACTCTATTTCTTGGATTCTTGTGGTATTTAGAAGTCCTGCTCATGGATCTAAGTCCTATTACAACAGCACCAGCTGTGTGAGCATCAGAATAAAAACATGTTTCTCTCCTGTACAGTTTCTAACTGAAAATCATTAGGTGTCTAAATGTGAAAACATATACTCTATTGCTATACATGACATAATTAATGCTAATACAATGTATTAGTATAATAAGCTCTGATTTCATCATGAGATTAATTGAGATGAACTTGAATGGTTAATCCTAAACTAAATTATTCCACAATTTTGAACAGACAATGTTCCCTTGCGGCCTCAGTATGTCCTTGATAAAGATAGATATTAATGGCTCCATTCTGTTGCCTAAGCATTGTTACAGCTACATTGCGAACCAGGCTCAAAGGCAAAGTGCCAGATCAAATAGAAGCAACAAACATGTTTCCCTTTAAAAGAAAAAAAATCCTCTTTCATTCGTAGCATCAGTGTTGTAGGATGCCAGACTGAACAGATCTATACTTGTAAGTCTGAAGTAATGTGACAGGGCAACTCTGTTGTTTACTCAATGTGTATGAACTTGCATAGATGGTTGGAAGATAGCATTGCCATCGCTGTCAGTTATTTAATCTTCACAGGTATGGATTTTGCAGTTCTGTACATGGTATAATTAGGTAACCCCTGCAATATTCCCAGAAAAATCTAAACCAGAAGGTTTCTCTCTTACTTATCTTTCAATATGCACAGTTCCTTTCAGCTGATTATTCCAATTTTATTCAACACTCCTCAGAATTTGCCTTTCTAACAATATAAATAATAGTGTCACCCACACAGCTCTCCCATAAATAAATCCTTTTTATGCCCTAAAACTTGTTTTTTGTAAGGTGCACTCAAGACTGGCTAATCAGAGTGTGCATGCATTTTAAATATTCATGTATAGAAAGGGCATAGACTATGCCAAAATCAAGCTTATTCTCTGGTCTTATGCACAGGGCTTCCAGTACTGCAGGCTGAATACTGTATGCCCAGCCTTCTATATGGTTTTCATCTCCTTATACAGACAGATTGTTTTATGCAAGCCAGCTCCTTTTTTCTCAGCCCAGGACAGTCTTGTTTCTTAAAGAAACAAATATTTCCCTTCAAATATGGATAAACCTTCATGATGAAGTGCTGGACTTCTGTTTCAATGATATAGTTGGAGACAAAGAACCAGACTGATATGAATGAAGTAAACTTTCACGTGATGATCATGCAAGGCCTGGTTCTCTACAGTATAAAATTTTTAGGAGAGTGCTGATACCACAGTTCTAGTTATGGGAGTGTCTTTGCTACAGGTAACCACATTCATTTGCTTGTCACCCTAGTGAAACATTCTTATTTCTCTGACCAGTGAGAGTGATACCTTCTCCTATGTTTTTACTTTTCCCTCCAGTTACTAATATATGTCCATGAATATGACCCATGTATAACTCTTGTGACTCCTATTGTTCTGACCTTGACTGATACTGAAATGCTTAAAATTATCTCATGATATGACTCTGAATCCTCCTGACTTTCAGAAGAATTTGTCAGCTACTAGGTTTAACTAGATTTAGTATTATAAGGGATTTAACCTACCAATATCTCTTTAAGATATTGAGATCCCAATTCCAATTTTTAGCTTGTTTCTAATATTAAGTCAACCATTCCAAGTTTCTGCCTTAATTTCATAGATCTCATTATCCATGAGGGTTTACATTCCCTAGTCATTGGATGAGACAGAGTACCTTTAATAAAGTATCTCTTTTCTTCATGCTCTGCTTCTTATCTGCAGAGTTTATCTGGCAAAGGAGGTTAATTTTTAGGCCACTAAAAAGTCTTCTCATAGTCAAGTAAGATTAATTACAATAATTCACATTATTTTTATTATTGCTTCTGAAAGAAATACTTATCAAGCAAATACTCAAGGAATAATGCCTACTCTAGGATAGGCAATATAGATTATGCCCATGAGTTTGAAGTGCTAATGTCTAGAGTTGTTATTTTAATTTTTTTAAAACTAATTTTAATTAGAGTTGCTTCTTTTTCTTCCTTATCTCTTTCTTCCCCTTTGACCCCAACACCACCACCCTTCATTTGTCAGGAATCAATCTTGGAGCAGTGCCTTCCTGTTGAAAGAGGTTGTTTAATCAAATTTGCCAAAAGGTATATTTATTACAATGTCATGAAAGGAGAATAGGGTGAACTGAGTAGATGCGATAGCAGCAGTGGAACTGTACTAGCAACTGTCTGAAACACTAGTTGTCAGTGGGAGCTATTTACAGTATTAATAACCATTCCCCCTATTTCATAAGTTGTGACAGCTTGAAATCTCTGTTACAGAAGAGAATTTTTTTAAACTTCAGTTATTCTGACTATTTCAACAAAATTTTGTTTTTTCCAAATCAAAGTACCTGGCCTTCCAAAGGGAGGGCAAGTTCACCTGTGATATACCAGTAAGACACTCTTTCATCTAGCTGCTCTTGAAACGGATCCCTAATTTCTGCTAGGCAGACTTGCTGTCTTCTCTGTGAAACTCTCCGACGAATTTGCCAAGTTTAAGAAAAAGCTGTGAGAATGGTTGATTTTGTCTTCATCCCCAAAAATTTGGCAGGTTCAAATTTAAAATTGTCGCCTGCTATCCTGGTATCTTCTCATTATTATTGCAGGACATGCTCCTCTACCTAGACATACAAACATTTCCATAAAGAAAACCAGCACAGAGCTTTCATTAAGAACTGAAGGGAGTCATGAAAAGAGATGAGCTAAGCACAGAGTACTGCACTTTCAGGTGCAGAACTGCTATATAAAAATGGATATAATCCATGATCTGTGAATCATGGTAATGCTGGGCCAGCAAACAATATCTTTCTGCTTGATCAAATTTCCCACTGTCAATTTTAATTTTAAACAATACGAATTGCTTTGAGGAAATGTTACAAAGCCCTAACTGATTAGTTGAATTAATTGATTCTAAGTGATCAGATAATGTACTTCAAGATAGCTTAATCTGTTTCAAAATTGACAAATGACTGTTGTGTATGGCCATTTTTTAAGAATGAAAATGCCTTTATGGCTAAAAATCATTATCAAAACTTATAGATCACAAGGTCTTATTTCTTTCTTCTATAGTTTAAAATCCAATCTTGTTATTCCTTTAACACTGTCAGGATAAAAGGCATACTTCTGCTAGAGAAATTCCTTCAAGAAGCCATCTGTTTACTCTTTAAGAACAAAGTACTAGTATTGAGCTATTAAAACATTCAGTGAGTGCATTTTTTCAGAGGTATTTTGCTATGGCAGGATACCATTGTCATTGCTGACATGTTGTACATTGTTGATGTTCCTCTCCTATTCCTTCTGCTGGAGAAAATCTGCTAGTATCTTTTAAATATCTTTAAAACAGAGATACTAAAAAAGAAAAAGAAGATAGGCTGAATTCTTTTCACATTTTTTTTGGTGGGCAAGACATATCAAGTTCATTACATAGAGGAGCATGGGGAAGGTTGAAACATGCTCAAGATGTTAATTTTTTCTGATGTAATGAATGTCCAGTGTTAAAGAAAATACACCTGGACTTTTCAAAAATCAAACCAAAAGCAGAAGAGTTTTTTGGTTCAAAAATACACAACGTGGGGTAAGGGCAGTACAGGGATAGTTTGAAAAGCTTTACCAAACACTCTTTTCTGAATACTGTTAAAAAAGAGACATTTTCCTCTCAAAGTTGACAGATGTGTGAAATGCAACTTTGTAACAGCTGCATTCCATTCAAGTAAATTGAAGAAACCAAGGATGGATTTGGGAGAGTAGTGGTGAGTTTTAGGAGTTATGCGTGGGGCTGGAGTTTCACTGTTCTTCACAGCCTTTTCTACAGCTACATTTCCTTTCTTTGCCAGAGGTGGTCCCAAAAACCTTTTCTTCCAAGAACAGTCAAGTATGGTGAAGTATACTATTTTTCAGGTCGTCCTTCATTGGGCTACCACATGAATGCAGCAATATAGCCCAGGAAACATCTGCGTATCTTGTCTATTTATCAAGAAAGTTAGAAAAAGATTTTGGAGGTAATGGAAGTTCAAGTGCTGCTTTGTGAACTCTGCATTGCCAATAGCCATGCTAGGATGTCCTTTAGACCATGTACAGTTATGCTTTCAAAGTTCAGAGTAACAGGAAGATTCTTGTCAGAGGAAAAACTAAACCAAACAAAATCCCCAGCCTTTCGCACCACCCAACACCTGGCACTTCTCCCTCATAATCCTGGCTTTTCTCCCTCATAATCCTTCATGCTGCTCTCACATCTTGTCACTGTTTCTTCCTCTGAAAGGGACAGGCATCCCCACAGCCCCTGCTCACTTGCAGCATAACACAACTTGCAGAGACATCTGTGCTGCCCAGGGTTTACAGCAAGGGGCTGTATATCCAGGGATATACTATGTAGAAACAAACAATGCGCCTTCTACTTGAGCCTTCAGTGCACCCGGAGGATGCTGGCGGGTGAATGTTTTCTTTTTTAAAACTGCTGCCTTCCACAGCAGCTGATCCCACAGAGGAGTGTACAGATTATCCCACACCTTCACATGCAGGTGTCTGGAAGGGAAGAGGCTCCCCTGAGATGCACATTCACTATTGCTCACAAGTTGTATTGCTCAGCAAAGACCTTGGCTGTGTCAAAATTCATTGCTCGCTTTTTGCAAAAGCCTGATGCTATTTTTCTCTGCAGACTGCAACCGTTCCCAGACCTCCACAGAATAATCTGTGCTTTATTTTCCTGTGTCAGCCAGAGCTGTCTGAATGCCACCAGTCAAGCACATCCTTGCCCTGGATCATCTCCCCTCCTGGTTGCCAAAATTGAGCACAGATCTCTTCTGGCCAGGTACTCCAATCTTTGTTACTTCTTCAGAGCAGGAAAGAAGATCCAGACCCCAATGCTGAGCTATGAAACCTCTTTTTTTTGTTGTTGTGTTCATTTCGAAGAGGCCAGTTACTGATGTTCTGACTTGCTGCACTCTGCAGCAAAATTTGAGATCACTTTAAATTTAGAAGTGATATTTTTTTATCTCATAGACTGGTCAGGAATTGCTCTATCTTTCCACTATTCAAACGACTTACTATTCATATTTTATAAGTCTTTGTAGTTTTTTTTCCTCACACATTCTAAATTCTTTTTGAGCTTTGTTTTTCTGAAAGTGAATCAAAAGATAATGTGAAGATAACAGCCTTGAAATCTAGGTTTGTCATCATCATTTATTAAATTCCACTTGCAACATTTGTAACCAGCAACAAGCTCTATGCATTTTGTAGCATGTTTATTTTTCTTGTTTCTCTAATATCAAATCCCCTATTTTATTATTTGTCATTTTACAATTAGTGTTCTAACAAAATGAATATTTCTACTTTTCAGCATCAAATATATGAGCCCTTTTTACCAATGTTATTCTACATTAAACATTTTCTAATCATAATTTTTCATTAATAGCCCAAACCTAATTAAAAAAAAAGAAATTTACCCTTACACTAAAATATTTAATACTATTAACTGAAATATAGGCAAGAAATTAAACATAATAGCGTTGGTTTTCACATTAGCACAAAGTTCTTTATGCACTATAATAAATATACGAATTTTATGTCTATATATCAACTTGATTAAATTAACTCTTGATTATGCGTTTCTGCAGCTATGAAAATAACTCAAAAAGGCAAGAATGTGACTACAGACATTAGTTACTAAAAATTTGTAACTCATAAGTCCACGCTCTGAAGCGTGGGTGATTTTATTCAAATGAAGTACACAGTGTTCCACCACAGTCTCCCTCTCTAAGAGACTAATGCCACCTCTCTTCACCCACTGTGAATGTACAACCCCCACCCTATCCCGGGGGGACAGATAATTGCAGCATTGCAAAAAGCATATAGCTGGTACCCTGTGGCTGCCCACTTACCCTGTTGGAAGATAAGTGTCCTTCAGGGCTCCCCTCCCTCACTGGGTTTTCAGAAGTCTGTACGTGCCCCTGAGACTCTCTTTTGTAGTTTGGTCCCTAATGAATAGTCTCTCAAGTTATTATGTGGGATAACTTTATTTTCTGAGATACTTCCTCATTTATGACTTAAAATACAGATTTATGTCCTCAAATGTATTATGAAATATTTTCTGAATAATCAGGGAAAATTCTTCCTTAATTTCATCTAATCTTTCACACACTTTTTTTTTTTGGTATCATACTGAGTAAAATCCATTAGATCTTACTGTTTAGAAGCATTAAATATTTGTTGAATAAGATCAAATAACATCTGCCTTTCTTTGTTTATATTAATAATAATTTCATCTTTATGTCAGTTCCTTGCATTACATTTATTTCCTTCTTGTAACAAGACATTTAGAACAGAAAAGCATCTTCCCTTTGTCACTAAGCTGGAGTCAGAAAGGAGAGTGTTACTTCTGCAGTATGGAGTGATTCCTTCCATTTTTTTGTACACCAAAATTGTAATTGCCTTTGATTGTGCTATTAGATCCACATTAGATGTCCTAGGATGGTAAGTTACATATATGCAAAAACTATGGTCTGATGTCTCTCTGCACTTACCATAATTAATGAGATACAACAGGAGTACTGATCTTAGCAGTAGTTAGTTGTATTTTACCACCAAGAATTTGAATAAGGCATAGAGCAATTTAACAACTTCCTTCCATCTCCAGAAAAAAAAAAAGATTCCCTATCAACAGCACATATGACTTTAAATATTATTAGATACCTTTGTATAATCAAAATCTCATAAATAAGTACATCTTCTAAGGCATTAACTGAGAGTAAATAACAAAATTATCATTTATCCCCTGCTAGCTCATTCTGTCAAATGAATTTTCAATGCTTGAAACTTTTCTTTAGTTGATGTTTCTAAAATAATCATTTTGCTGTATGCTTTGAATTACTGAAGATAACACTAACCAAATCTCTGTTCTTGTTAGAAATTGTAAAGATTGATGCCCATATATATTTAGTGTATCAGGGTAATTCCAGTAATATTTTTGAAAAGTATTCATGTTGATTCTGCTGCCTGTACAGGCTAAATCATCTTTGCAAATAGTTGATTTTGAAAAATGGGATTTTGATAATGAACCTTGTCTTCATCATGTAAAGATTAAATATAAAAATACATTTTTTTAATATTTAGGAGGTTCTGAAAGTCAGAAGGCTTTCCCATGTTGGAAAGAAGGTCTTGATGTAACTGAGAATTCAGTTTATTTTTCAGTGGAAGATGCGGTTTGAGGTGATTAAAGGGTGCAGTCTAATTTCTGAATGGGAGTCTAATAAAGATCATTGCTAACAGTGGTGTGGTTGTATTTATTTCAAACATACTGCTACACACAGATCAAAAGAACATTTTGTTTAGATGTGGATTTGTTGTTTGCTCTGTCTAATCCCTTAATTCAGCCTCATTCCTGACTGCTGTTTGTGTTTAATTTCCTTTCTTTCTCAACCTTCTCTTTTCCCTTTTCACTTTGCTTTTTCTTCTCTAGTCTTAGGACTTTTTTCTGTTTTAAGAATTCTTTCTTTAGTCTGCATCAGCCCATACTATAGATCTGGGAAAGTACTGTATTATAACCTTGTTCATCTGTCAAGAGTTCACTATTTTTTCACATGTGCTCACATATGGGCCATTACCTTATCTACTACATTGTGCTGGTCTGAAAGTAAACCAGCAGAGCAAATGAATCACACACAAATACCTTGAGAGATATTTCAGGTCAGAGTTACAATTTAAAAGAAAGATTACAATAAATGCAATGATACAGAAAAGCTAGCTTAAATCCACAAAGTCGGAGTACAGCCTGGCACCCTTTTGCTCAGGGTGGTGGTGGCAGTCCAATTTAGCAGTGGTTGCAGACCTGTTGAAGTGATGGTTGCAGTCTTGTTGAAAGCAGTGGCCCTGTGAAGGTCTGGCTCTCCTCTGAGTCCATGGAGTGGTGTTGGTCGTGGTAGTCCAAGTCCCCAAACCTCAAGATTATATATGCTCAGATTCAGGCAGGAATGCTCAGTACCTTCCTCCAGGTCAGGGAATTTTGCAGTGGAATTATGTAATCCTGTAATTATCGTAGGGGATTTTTCAGTCCTTGATGGCCACTGCTGCTGCCTATCATGTTGGTGCTGCTGAACCATTCTGGCCCATTAGCAGAGATGACCTCCCTCTGGATATTTCTGCTCCCTGATCCCTGCTCAAGTAAAGACACAGGCTTAGTGATTCATGGATAACCACAGGCTTCATAGAACACTCTGGACAACACATTAAAAAATAGGGCCAGATACAGGTCCTGGTCCTCCATGACACACGAATCCTGGCAGGCTGCCTTAGTTTTGTGGATAGTGATAAAACAGGATAGACGAAGCTCTCTTATTTCCCATCCATGTATCCCATACACAATGGGTGAAATACAGACAGAACTACTCCTAGCCTTACACTGTTCCTTAAATTTCTAAATTTTTTGAGAAGGGACTGGGGAATGTCCTCTGCCGAGAGACCATCTAAAATAACAAGAGGAGCTCTCTGTAACTAGTCACAAACTTTTGGCAACTGAAAATTCCCTGAACTGTCATACTCTTGAACTGCTCCAAGTTTCCATTTCAGAGAAAGGTAATTGGACTGTTCTGAGATCAATTTGGGAGTGGACCTAACATGTTCAGACTGTGAATATCAAGGAGTTCATGTTCATGGAGCCAATTCTTGGTGTTATTTTATTTAGCAATATTTACAGCCATAAATCATCTTTTGCTTACAGTAGATCATTCATTTCAACTGGATCTTTTTAATAATATGTTAAATAGCCTGAACATGTACATTTTGCACATGTTCAATTTGGATTATGCCTATTGTTCAAGACTACCTGAGAATGTCTTATACCAGAACTTATAATGTTAGCTTGACATTTTGGCATTTCTGATGTCACATTCTTTCAAGTGCATTCATCTCTTTCTTATGTATATAAGAGTTTTAAGAGTGCAAATTAGATCCAAAATTAAGTATATTTGTTGCTGAAAAGGACTGCATGTCAGTACTGAAGCTGTAAATTTCTTGTTTTGAAACAGAGATTTGTGGTTTTTCGCTGCTAGATATGGTGCAGGAGGTGTATAATAGATTTGGTCTCTTGTCATAACAAATTGATATTTAGAATTGTGTTTTGAGGAATCTCAATGATATTCTAGAGCTTTTTGTGTTGACACTTTTACACTATCAAATGTTGTGATACCTGCACAACATAATTTTTTTATTACAGAGGAGAATGCTTATTCTTACACATGAAATTAGTTGCCAATCTTAGATCACTGTGTTTGCTTTTGGAATTAAGGATTTTGTTGTGTATATTTACAGACATAAATAACAGATTTTTCATCACTTTTGATGATGCTTTTTATAGGTATTTTTCAAGTTGCTTCTCTGAACAGGAATCGTTCTATTTTATATATCTGTGTTCTCTACAGTAGTTGAAAAGAAGCTTTTCAGAGCCTTTAAACACACTACACAACTTTCCTATGTTCCAGTCTGTGAACCCATTCCAGCTATCTTTACTGATCAAAAATAATAATTTTCTATTTTTAATATTGATAAAATTCAGTTTATACTTTTTATGGTTACATATTAGGTTTGCATGGCAAGGATTTGGTGGGGGGGGGGGAGCTACAGGGGTGGCTTCTGTGAGAAAATGCCAGAAGCTTTCCTCATGTCTAACAAAGCCAATGTCAGACAGTTTCAGGATGGACTCGACACTGACCTTTTGCCTTAAAAAGTTTCTGAAAATGTGCCATTCTTAGCAGATCTTTTTTCCCTGTAGTGACATTCCATGTTCTCATCCTTCAATACATTGCATATACTTTCTCCACAGGGAGTTGGCTCCATACAGTCCTGTTCTAGGAGGGAAGCTAGCACACTTTTATGCTTTTTTTAATACAACTTCTGACATTTCATATGTGTGTCTCTGTGGGTTTAATTGCTCCTTGCATTTGGCCATGAAAAAAGTAGCTGGCCCACCCATTGGACTTAATGATGTCTGTGATTGCTTGTGAATAAGGACTCTTTTGGTGGTAGTCATCAGCACTATCAGTGTGACAGGCTATCATCCCCCATGTAGGTGTCAGTGTGTCTTACAGCAATTCAGAACGGCTGCCTTCTGAACCCATTACACTGTCGTGCTCAGTGGGACCAGATTTCACAGCAAGAGCCTTGAAATTATCTAGCAACCTTAATTTATTCAAATTCTCATCTTCACTTTCATCTACACTGTAAATTTTAATTCTTTGCTGGAAATAATACTGGTAAGTAAATATTAGCAAATTTTATTTTTAGCTGAGATGTTCTGATATGATGCTGGATATCAGATCTTTGCTGTGCTCAGTGGAGTCAATAACATGGACTGCAGAATTTGTAATGATGTTTACAAATCATCTTGGAGTTTTATCTGTATGTAATGGCACTACCAAAAATGAAAGACCTTTTAACTCGCTAGCTTTCACTTTATAAGGTCTTTATAAAGTCTTTCTGCTGTTTTCCACACAGACAGAAATCAAGTCCAGTTCCCTCTACCCCTTGACTACAAGCTGGTCACTGGCCATGAGTTTACCTCTGTGCTCTGGCTGTGTGAAATGGTCAAAGGAACATACAAGGTGCTCTGCTTCACCTCTTAGGGAAAGCTGAAAATAGCAAGCAGCTGTCTCGGCAGAGCTAAAGACAAAGCTCAACTTGACTTCTTGGTTACAGACACACAAAATCTTACAAAGAAACAAAATTAAATGAAATTAGATTAAATGAAACTATTTTAGGACTCACGTGGCTTTTTAGCTAAGGAATTCTGATATTTAGTAAATAGGTTGGAAGATGTTTAAACTTTCTACAATATTAGGGAAGCCCCCTACTATTCACTTGGAACATGTTTTTTACTATATGCTGAACCACTAATCCTGCCTGTGTTCACAAACGTGTTTCCTGAACTTCCCTTATTCAAAGTGTTACTTTTAATAGAATACGGCAGTTATTTAAAAACATATTTTATTTGACCTAGCTCTACTTTTGTGTCTTTCACATGACTTTTGTGCTAGCTGATGCTACTACAATTTAGGGAAATTCTGAACTTTTTCTTCCAACTGTGTGAAGTTCTGACAATGGATCTAATCTTACTTATAATTTAATTGCTATCACAGTCCTTGGTTACAGGGGAAATTTTACTTTTGGCTAGTCAATATCCTTGTACTTTCATAGTTTTTAAATGGCTGTTCTTTTGTGTTGTGTTAGATGTGTGTGGCTCTGATTGGGTGGTATATTTACCAGTAATAGCACATTTATTGTTCCATGAAGCATTTACGATTGTACTTCTTTCAAAAGAAACACTCCTTTTATTTTTATGCAATCCTTATATTGTCTGACAATTTCCATGCAGTTGATTCTGAAAGGCAGGAACAATAGCAGTGCATGCTTCATAATTTTTAGCTGAAACAAAATCATAGTGGCTGAGAAAAGTAATGAAATTCACTCCTTTCATGGTCATCTGTGAATATTCTCAATTTTCCTGTGAGGACATAATGCTTCCCTTGAATATTAATAC
Source organism: Irena cyanogastra (assembly GCA_013397155.1). Lineage (NCBI taxonomy): Eukaryota > Metazoa > Chordata > Aves > Passeriformes > Irenidae > Irena > Irena cyanogastra. The sequence continues at coordinate 325,401 of VWZV01001799.1, forward strand.
CCATTTGATTCTGCCACGCAGTTTTGGATTCCGGTTCTTGAAGTAAGTTGTTAAACCAGCTATAGCAAATCCTATAAAAGAGTACCAGAAGTGAACTTGAGGTAGGAAAAGTGTTTCCCTACCTGCTTCTTTTCCTCCCACATTGTTCAAATGTTTGGAGAAAATAGTTGGTTCCTACTCTTGGGCATTGAGAACTTTGTTTGTCAGTCCCTGCCCTTTCTGCATCTCTCTCTCTTCTCACACGTGCAGCACCAATGCTTCCCACAGGATTCTGCAAAGGAAACAGTGCTGTGTCAGGGAATTAACATAGCTGTTTACAAGCTCCATAACCATTCTGCATGTTAAACTTAATGAAGATTTAGAAAATACTACAGGGATCACTTGATGGATAATTGTGCTAAGTAGTAAACAGCATTTGACATGAATTCAAGCAAAAAAAAAGGTAGAACTTTGTATTTTCCCATTACAGCTGCAAATTTGCCGTGGCAACCCTAATCACCTTCACAGATTAGCATTTCTTTACCAGAGCTCTCCCTAGACTACATCTAATATCCAGGCAGATTATCTGCCAAGTCAGAGATCCAGCTTTTGCACTATCTCTTGCTAGTGACATACCTATGCAGCACAGCTACCATGATTGCAGTATTCCAAAACATCCATACTGTCAGTCTTTTCACACAGTGGTTTTTTGATTTTTTTTTAATTAAAAAATTTTAAAAGTAATTGTAATATTTTAATTTTTTTTCACTTATTGTTTATTAGAACCTTGGTCCTTTGAGGTTTTAATGTCCACTGTACAGTTACCACCCACTGTGCACTGAGTATGGCAGTATCTGCTGATGTAATACAGCTTTTTTACCATTGCTGTAACCACTCCAGGGCTTGGTTTATAAATATTTTCCTGTTGATTTTTCATAATGAGTTAATTCTCATAGGGAGGAATTGTCATGGCAATGAAATTCTTTCTCAGTGGGAATTTTGAAAACAAGGAATAGAAGAAATCTGAGTCCATGTGAAAGGTATGGGAAAACATTGAGAGAAGCAAAATCCACATGCTTTTATATCTAATATTTTAGAATAGTCCTTTAAAATTCAAAAGTTTTTTTTTACGTGGAGTTTAAGTGAATTTTTTTTCTTTGTTCATTTTATTTTGCTTGGTTCAGAGGGACCATCTGGAAACTTCTGTCACTTGAAGAACTGCAAGAATCCAAACTGAGAATTCTGGCCACCATTTTAAGAAGAGATTCCTTCATATCCTGAGCTAATATGTTTTAAATTTCACATGGTACCTGTTGCCAATAAAGTGTATCTTTCTCATCTAAAAATAATAAAAGTACAAAACCAGTTATAAAATCTATATGGAGGGCTGCTTATGCATGTGCATATTAAAAAAGTCTAACTTCACCAAATCAGGAACTTTTGTTTTCTCTGTGTATGATCTTTAAAATTTAAGTACATAATCAAATTTATTTTACCTGCGTCCTTGAGACAATGTCCAACAGTTCTGATTGAATTAATTTCAAATGAAATACAGTTAAATGCTACAGTTTTTGATGACTCCTAGAATATAATATTTATGTCATAAAGCATTCTAGGTATGACAAAATACTATTTTAAGGCTGAAGCATTAAGAGCTTCTCTTGATCTCTCTTTAGGTTTGTAACACTGCTATGATATTTTATGTCAATATTGGTGCATTAGCTTTTGTTGATCGTATCTGACATGAGAATGATAGTGATATAGTCCAATATGGCTAATTCATGGTCTCACCACTCTGAAATCAGAATCAGTCTCACTTTTTGATTTCAGACAATCTTTCTGGAGCATTTATCAAAAAACCACATTTTTCTTGTGTGGTATTTCCACCTTTTCTCTGGCACAAACTAATGTGTATATTACATGGTTGTCTATTCTTAAATATTATTAATAGCTGTTTATCAACAGCTAAAAGCTGCATGCTGAGCCATAAATAAAAGCCTGGCACTCTACTATTGCTGCAAAGAAATAAGCAGCTGGAAGTCATAAACTAAATGCTTTTGGAGAAAAATAACTGCTTACTAGTTCGCTATATATTGCTACAAGATGTTCTGCATAGCTTTATTTATTTGAAGATAAATGCCGTATTCTGAGAAGCTCTAGGATTCTGTAGATACAAATGATCTCTCTATCTGGAAAGTTATTTCTAGCTGCTACTTCATATAGTAAACAGTTTTGTGGCAGCTAGGACTGGTTTGTCCTCGGATGCTCAGTGATTTGGGGGTAAAATCTCTCCGTATTACTTTGCTTGACAGAATGAAGTCTGACACTTCAGAGAAGTGTGATATTTCCTATGAGGAAAAGAGTGAAGTAATGCAAGAGATGGAAAAGGGCTAAGGCTTATGTCTTATCTCCCTTTCTGGCAGGCAAAAGTAACATGCTGGGCAGGTGCAAGGTAAGAAAGAAAGCCTCAGCTCTGTAACACCCAGAACTGTGAAATAATCTATATCCTTTTTCCAGGCAAAAGGAGGAAAGATGTGGCCTTTTTGGAGCTACCAGACTCTTTTGTATCTTCTTTGTAGGCATTTCATTTTTCTACTTGGACAGCCTAATAGAAGAGTCTAACCTACAGCTAACTTGTTTGTTAGTTCTCAAGTAGATATTTATTGTGGTTTTGTGATTGTTTATTAGTGTCATAATAAGAACGCAGGACAAGGAGGCTTTCTTGCATTTCTCTTCTGTGGCAGCTGCTCAAGATTAAGATGTTCAACAAATTAAATGTGCAGCATGAGAAAGTCCCCTTTAGAGGGTGTTTCTCCAAACCTGAGAAACTATGCAGAAATTGCACATTTTTCCAAATATGCCTTCAGAGATTAAATTTACCCTCTGTTTTTCCTAGAAACACCATTTCCTAATCATAGAATCATAGAATGGTTAAATTTTCACAAACAGGGACACCTTTCGCTATACCAGGTTTCTCAAAGCCTCATCCAACTTAGCCTTGACTTCCAGAGGTGGGATGTCCACAACATCTCTAGGCAATGACAGCTTTACTTGTCTCTGTTCAGGGTGGCTTGTGGCCTGACATAAGTGGATTGCTTCGATTTGAAGCAAATGACAGTGATCTTGGGCTGTAGGGTGGTATTTTGGCTCCAGTAAACATCATCTTCCAAGAATGCTTCACACTCCTACTTCTTAGAAGAATTGTTTGCTTAGGTGAAAACTCAGAAAGCTAGGATAGAACAACATTTATACTGGGTTTTCACAGTTGGGTATGTAAGTGAATACAGAAAAATGTTTTAATTAAGGGTTTGTGTGATTTATTTTCTTAAATTTCTAGAAAGCCTCAAGTTCAGATCAGATGTTACACCATAAAGCAGATCAAAAAGATACTCTATTTAATTTCATTTTTAAATTACTGTTTTTTAAACAAACTTATTCAGTGTTCCTGACCCTCCAAAAAGATGCTGTTGTTTCAGTTCCATCTTTTGGGACACATTCTGTGTTATGTGTGTAACCCATACCAATTACCACTGCACCCCTAACAGGCCTTTCCATGAGCCATGGCCAGCATTCCACATTAGTGCCCTTTGTCCTGTTAGGCACAATCTGCTCTGCTCTCACGTGTTGCCCTGTGCCAGTAACAGGCCATCAGGCTCCTACTGATTTTGCACTGCCTTGGGACTGAGGTTGCCAGGTCTGCTCTGTCTGAACCTTCCACTGAAGTGCCTGCAGCCTTTTTTGTTTACTCGCTGCTCCTGCAACAGCAATTTTCTAATTGACTAATTCTAATTTTCTAATTGGCTAACTTCTTTCACTGTTTCTCATCTTCATATGGTGCTGTCATGGTTTTGTGACTGTGATGCAATACTGAGAGGTACAGAGCTGGTGCAATGGTGGAGCTTTTCAAGCAGGGACAGAGGGCACAGCCCTGGAAGCGCACGTATGGGATGGTTGGGGAGGCATTGGGGACCACAGAGATGTAAAAAAGGACAAATGGTCAGCTTAAAGAGATGCAGATCTGGACAAAATTGGTTTGGGGATTATTTCGTTACTTTGGAGAACAAAGTAATAGCATTGGAATGTTACATATGTGAAAGCCACTATAAATATTAAATTTAGACGTAACATGGAGCTGCAGGTCAGTGAGGAGAAAGCAAGGTGTGAAAGCATAAAGCAAAGACAGAAAGGAATCCAAATAGATCCCAGAGTAGGGAAGAAATCACCAACATGAATGTGACATTCCTCCCAGTGTAAGACTCTAGGCTCCAACAACTCACCATAAACCCAATGTCAAGATGAGAAATAAGCCACCAACTGTCACAACTCATTGATGGGGCCCTGATGTTTATTGTAAGTTCTCGTCGTGCTGAACAAAGACGTGTCAGGAACTCTTATGTTTCATTTTACAGTTGCCTTAACTCTGGCAACAAGCCCACTGCTTAGACTCGAAAGGTGTTGCCTAACAACCTCTTAAATTCTTACAATACACTTCCACAAGAGTGCTGGATCCTACCCAGATTCATAAGAAGTCAGAACTAAGCTACTAATCCATTATCAAGCATCTTTCCTCTGCTATTAATTGGCAATGAGAGCTCCTTTACTTGTAATTTTTTGTCACCAATAGAGAAACTGTTTTGTTTCAATATTCTTTAGCCACGGATATTTTTTAAAGGTTTAAAGGAAATCTATTTTTCAGTTGTTAAATCAATCTACATTAAAATGACAGTCTCTAAACTACAATTTCTGCATTAATACTGCCAGGAGAACCTAGAATAGACCAAAATATTGCTACTAATCAAAAAATTTTTGCTTTTTCTTTAAGCATCCTAATAAAGCTGATGTGACTGTGATTGAAAAAAGGGAAGGACTAACAAAAGCAAAAAAAAAAGTGAAATCTTAATATATTGTGTAGGAAAAAAAACACAAAGAAAAATAAAGTAATGCAATAATGGATTAGTTCTGATTAAACGCTAAAAAAAATTTAAAGAAAAGAGGAAAAGGATGGTAAAACTAAGACAAAGGGAATAAAAAATTCTCTGTATGCTCCATCCAGCCCAAACATCTTCCCTGAATGCCTACAGGATCTGTTGATTTTGAGATTTCCTTCTGGGTTTAAAGTCAAGACAGCTGTACAATAATAAAAGTCAGATTAGATAGAATTTTGCTTAGGGAATTTAGGGAGGGTTCTTGGTTGTGGGGGTATAGATTTTAATTATACCCAAGGTCAGTAACACTAATAAAAATGCTTCCCATAATTAAGAAGGATAGTTGGGATGTACCTTGTTGACCCTTATAATGTTTTATTTCCCAGGGAGAGTAAGTACAGATGGTATAAAACACCTAATACAGTAAAAGGGCACAATGTTTATCAGTCTCTCTTTGTCCCTGGAACAGAAATGACATCATGTTTTATTTTAATGTTAAAAAACATTAAGCTATAATCTCCAGCTTCTCTCTTTCTCCCTGTTGAAATTAATAAATTCACTAGCAAGTCAGCTGTATCTCCTGATCCTGAAGGGAAGTTCATAAAGAAATGAAATCATAAATGAAATAATTTGTAGTATAGAAAGAACATCAATCTTGATAAGTGATCTAATGTTTCTCTAAAATGAAGAAAATATGAGGTTAGAAGATTCAGGTCACATCTGACCTTGTTAACAAAAATATTCTTCAAATTATAAAAAAAAAAAAAAAGCAAACCCATGTTCCAAAAATTAACTCCCTAAATGATGACATATCATAACTATGAGCTCAGATAAATGTTTTCACTGTGTTTTAATAGCATTCAGTACTTACTATTTCTAATTGCACAAACTCTTTCCCATATAAAAATCTAACAAAACACAAAGCAGCTACATGAATTGTCAATAACAAAATAGGGGATAAAATTTTCGTTGCTAATAACGTAAGCAAATGCAAAAAGGGGTAAAGGTTGTGCAGGCTAATACAGCAGTTCCAATTTTTGGTATTAATGCCATTAGTGGAACACTAATTGTTTCCAAAAGATATTGAACATGTGAATCATAAAAGATTTTCTGCTTGTATTGCTACACAAAACTAATCATTCATACTGACACTTAGAAAGAAAAAAAAAAAAACAAAGAAGAAAAAACACACAAAGCACAACAAAACCAAGCAAAGCAGCGACAAGAAGAACAACCCAAACAAACAAACACACAAACCACTCCAGATTTGGGATTTTCTATTTTAATAAAATAATAATTCACAGATGTAGAGAATATCGTGAGCTTTATGGCCTTATTAACAAAATATAAAATTCATTCTTCCTCTTAGTGATGGTTTAAGTGGAGCAATTAGCACTTAAGAGTGCAATATTTAAAGTACGTCAGGATGTTGACAGAAAATATTGGCTCTGGAGGATTTTTTGCCACTAAGAAATGGATGGCCAGGAAATGCTGAGAATCAACAGGAGTAAAATGTATTTGTTTGGCAAGCTAACATCTCTCTCTTCAGTGAAAAGTAACGCATGCATTTCCAGAATGCAATATAATATATAATGAGTCAAAGAATTTAAAATTAAAAACAACATGTGCTTATAAACATAAAAAAATCTTTCAGACTAAAAATTAGTGAGATGAAAACTATCAAGGGAAAGAAGCTGATGAGCAATCAGTAGAATTATTATGAAGGTTCACTTCTGCAGATATCATGAACATTCTCCTTCATATCAACAAATTGATATAAAGGTTTCAAAACCTTTCAAGTTACTGTGTACAAATATGTTAATGTGGTGTCTTTATAGTCCAGTGGGATAAGTGCTTGTATTGCAATCCATCAGTATGTATTTGTGCACCATTTCTTAATCTTCAAGGGTTTCTTAAAAATTGTTTTCCTCTAATGGCCATATACATTGCATTTGTGCTGTAGTCACGAGCCTCTCAGAAGCATCACCTCAGAAGGTCAAACAAGAAGAAATTTCATGTCAGTTTGCTAACTGGAGATTGGTCTGAAAATAGGGAGAGAGCTACTCTGATGATTCATTTCTATTGGCACATTTTCTTCCATTCCTCTTACTCCATTGAAGTTCTGCCTGACAAGCTTCAGAGTGCAAGTGTCAAATAAGCTTCAGCCATACAACTAGAGAGTCTGCCTTACACATTTCTTTAGCCAGCACATTCATTAATCATATTAATATGATTCCTCTCTGGGCCATTTTGTTTAGGCATTTAGAACCACACACAAAAAAAATCTCTGTTAAAATATAGAACAGATCTAGTCCGGGATTTTTTTTTTCTGGCTTGTAAATACAAAAGGTACCTAGGTTTTACCTGATTATTAAAAAAGTATACAGATTCTCACCCCACTGTTAAGACCTTTCAGTTTCTTATCAGGAATAGACAATAGAGTCTTTATTGGCCAGGTATCTATGAGCCAGGAGAAGAGTTACTCTCCATTGTTCCCAGGAGCAGATCTGTAGTATCAGTAACTTGAAAGCATCCACCAAATCCAATGGTACCCACATGCTACCATATTTTATTTTATTTTATTTTATTTTTCTTCCCATTTCAGATTTTGTACTTTTCCACATTGGTGCTTTTTAGTCTTCATTCTTTCAGTTACTCGTGCTCTTTCATCTTTATGGTTCTACCCCTGTCTGTAACTCTATAGTCATAACTTACAAGACTCTTCTCTGCAGGCTTTCTCACAGCTGTTTCCCACAATCTATGAGTCTCTGTGGCAGCCTGAGCCAAAGGCATATAATCATACCACATCAGAGCTGAGCTGTTGATCTTCGGAGCATGAACAGCTGAGCCCTGGGGGGAAGGTGAGAAAGAAAGAGTGTTATGGTCATAGACGGTGAGATGAGTTCTTCTCAACCCCAAATATCAAAAAATCAGACATCAAAGTCTGAGCTAACTGCCCTAGGATGCCCTTATAGTCAGTGGACTTAAATACCTGTTGTAAGAAGGTGAGTCATTCACACAAATAGCATCTAAAATAAATCAAATGACTCAGCTCTGTGTGTACTTGCCTGTCTCAGCTGACTGACAGGAAGTGTTGAGTGATTAGTTTAAATTTAGGTATCTCCCTTTCAAATAACTGAAATAAAGTGTTGTTTTATGGAAATAGCCTAAAGAGGCCCACCCCAGCTGTAAGCAGATTGTTGTTCTCTTGCATAACCCAGTGCCTCAATCACAGGGCCTCAACTGAGCAATAGTCATTGCTGGCTATTTTTAGTTTGTGATATGGTTCAAACATAAAGATAATATTTTTTTTCAAGTTTATTTATCTATTAAAATACTAATAGAAAACATAAGGGAAAATGTATAGTATGTGTCAGAAGCTGCTTCTATGCTACATTTCTGCGGGGTAAAATCCTAGGTATGAAAGCATCTGAGAATAAGAAACAATAATGGATTGACTTTGAAATTTCAGGTTAGATTACTGCTATTAGAAAGAAAATGAAAACAAACCCATTAATTCAAATATATCAGTAAAAGTCTATGTTTTCTATGTTTCTGTTTCTATGATTTCTATGTTTAAATGAGAACATACTAGTGTTTTACTAGCTATGAAAAAAGAATAATGAAAAATATTTAGCTATTTATTTAATATCTTAGCATTAATGTTTGGCATTGTGGAAATAGAATTTCTCACTCAATAAAAGTGTTAACAACAACAAATACTCAAAAGAAATTAACACAAAAAGTACTCTTAGTCCATTAGTGTAGCTCTCTTGTGTCCTAGAAACTAGTTCTGCTTCAAAGTCTTTTGTGGAAATTCTTTCTCATTTTGTCTTAGTTCTAGTGTCACATAAAAACATACAAGCCAGGCTAGCTCTACTTTTCTCTTCATTCAAAAACTCACGGTATTTTATCTATTTCAGGTTTGCTCACGGAAACATAAGAAGCATTACCCTCTCAGCATACTGACTTATTTTTGCATCAGATTTTCATGTGCTAATATTTCCTTATTAAACTGTTGATGGAACTATTTTGATAGTGCTCTTGCACATGAACATTTTGGAGATGTAAATCTAATGTGATGGGATGCATGAAACTGGCATACAATAATTATGTAGCTTTACATTTGCAAAACATAAGGATTCTGCTGTACTGCAAAACTGATCTTCTGCAGATTTCCTCTGCTGTGAAGTGCTGCTAAGAGCTCCACAGCCACTGTTGTAATTGCCCCATAACAAATACTCATTGTGAGGACTTAAGAATGCTTTGCCCATAAGATAAGCCGCCACAACAGAACTTGTGATGAGTGCAATAAAGGAAAATGTTGACTTCAGGCCTGGTGAGGCAGATCTGGGTAACCTATCCAGACAAAAATTCACCCAGTGGCAAACTGGTAGAAAGGAAGATACTGCTTACACATGTACTATCCAAAGTTTTGGGAGCAGCATCTGTGCCTCATGAGTGCCCAGGACTTGGACTGCATAAAAGTAATACCTCCAGAAAAACAACTGGAGACCCCTACCAGCAAGAAGACCAGGGTGAAAAAGGAGCAGTTGGACACTGCAGGAGTTAATTTTGCTTAATGTCTCTCTCTCTCTCTTACTTTATGTTCCTGCTCCCCACTCTCTCTTCCTATTTCTTTCTGTCTCTCTACCTCACATTTACTCTTAAATAAAATCTGTTCCACTGACTTTGGCTTATGGCATCATTTGCACCTTAATTTGAGCAGAGGCACCATTTATAATTGGATCATAACACTCATGCAACAATTTGCTAATCTAGGTCCTGTGTTTCTGCACAGCATTTGTCCTTCAGCATGGGATATGATGAATTTTTCTCAGCATACGTAAACAGAACTTGTTAGAGATAGCAATTTTTCTTTTTATTGCTGTTTCCATGTTTGACTTAATACTACATATCAGTGTTGACTTCTGCAGCTTGATTACCTATTCTATATATACAAATAAAACATTTTTCTTGTTTTAAAATCACACAGATGGAACAAGCATAATGGGCTAATAATGATGTAATAAATATCCCTACCACATTTATACCACAGCTATGTTGCTTCATATGTGGAGAGGTATTTACATACAGTATCATGGTAAAGAAGGAAAAAATATTGTAAGCCATTAGATGAGATTTTTTTAATTTTACATTCAATTTATATATTACAGTAGGATTTTCTTATTGTAATTCTGCAAGCTTCTTAAATGCAAAATATTTGAATATTTATATATACCCCTTTGAAGATGAAAGCTCAGGTCGTTTCTTTTCTTCCTCCTGGGGGAAACTAATCTGGTTAGCTGTGCAAGCACATTCATTATGTTCAAATTTATTTTCAAAAGTTAAAATGTATCAGATTTTCCTGATGTGTTTCGGTGATCCTTCAGTTGGAATTGGACTTTAAAATATTTGAGTTCACTGTATGTGCATTTAGATTGGCAGTATTTATTCAAATATTTTGCTTGCAAATTTTTGTTTAATAATGGTTAGATGTCTCCTGTCATAAGCTTATATACATATACAGCTTTATTTCTTTTGTATCCTTCGTATACATAGCATAATATAATTTATTTAATTCCATATGGCACAAAAATGTTTCAAACTACAGAGGGAAACCAGAAAGGCATATGCATACAGAATGGAGGGCCTAAGAAGCTCTGAAGTGAACCTGAGGCTTTATGCTGTCTTCAATTGCTGTGTATTTGCCTTTGTAAAGTTTACAGAGAACTTCACTGTGGATATCTGGAATAGTGGATGTACATAAAAAATTTATTCTAGTTCTAAAGATATTACCAGTGGAGTTGGAGTAATCATTTTAAGCATAGAAAATTCTGTTGGAATCTAGGGATTTAAAAATAGACTGGTGTTTAAAGTACATCTCTATTCTGTTTTCAAAACACGTGATGATTGATTTATAAATCAAAATGAGTTTGCCCAGAGAGTCATGGAGAGAGGGGGAAGATAGAGAGAGGGGAAAGTATATCATGTGTACAAGAACCATTTTTATACTGAATCATAAATTTTAACCTGTTAATTGATTAATTCTGCAGCCTAAACAAGACCTTAGGTAGCTGCCTTGCTTTGTATTCTCTCAAGAATTCAGTGGGGCAAAGTAATAAACTCCTGTTGACTGAAAGTAAAATATTTTACAAGCTTGTGAATAAGTAATTACAATCTTCAGTGAAGTAGTTGTTTCCAACATTGCTGTAACTATCCATAAAGATCCCTTTGCCCCTGTAGTTGAAGAACTAGTATAAGTCTGTTAAATTGAAACAGAGGAAAAGCCACCATAATAACTGAAAAAAAGCTGCTCTTTCCTTTCTTTCCTCTCTGATACTACCATGGATGAAGACAGAGGCCAGGAACTTGAAGAACTCCAAAAGTGTCAGTATGCCATTGAGTTAACTACATCAGAGCCCAGATGTTTTGTTAGAATATTCAGCAATGGTAATATAAATTATCTGAGAGAAATTCTGCACAGTGCTGAGTGCAAAAAGTTTGGCAAAATTACAATATCATTGGATATAGATTTTTTTTCTTTGAAAGTAAATGGGAAGAGCGTTAAGCATAGAGCTAAAGTAGTATGAAAGGCAAACACAATGCTAACATCTACCTAATACTCTTCTCTACCAGTAGAAATGCAGAGAGGGATTCCTGGTTAAATTAACCTCAGTCTTTTAAGAAAGGATCTTATTTCTCATTTAATTTTGCTGTTATACTTTATGTAGATATGTAAATATATGCATGTATATGTCACACTTGCACATATTGGTCACCAAGCTCCACTTGATACGTAAATATTAGGACTGACTCAAAATACTTACAGAGAAACTTATTTAAGGTTTTAAGATTGTTTTCTTAGTGTGGCATGAATTCCATATTCCAGGGAGGATATACTTTTTTATCATTTTTTATGCATAGCAAAATATGTACTGCACATTCTAATTATATTAAACTCAGAAAAATTAATCTCATTACAAAGAAAAAAGTGTAGGTGCACCAAAGCAATAGCTGTTCTTTCTGTATGGTGGTGAGTGTAAAAAGTGCTGTAAGTTCATTCTGTAATGAGCCTGGTTCAATTAATATTGCCACTTCCCTTAAAATAAGAGGCAGGAGTTATGAGAGCACTAAATATCAGAAATCTGATTCAGAAGCTCTGAATCTTCCTTACAATTGCTCAGAATCAACTCATTAGATTCTGTCCAGAACTAATCAGGTGCCTGTTGTTGCACCTTAAATTTAAAACCTTTGAACACTTTTATAAATATGAGGTCTTTCAAAATGGGACAAGAGAGAGATTTAAAGCTAACCATATATCAGAGAGATAATGTAGTTGAAATAGATCCAAACAATTTATTTTAAGTGCTTTTTATAAATCAACATGTATTCTATTGAAAGGAGCTATTATGTAAATGAAATGATGACTCCTATTTCCTGGTCTCCACAGACATTAACCTAGATTTTTCCCTTTTTTATCTCTGGATGAAAAAGTCCCTTACAAAGCTACTGCTTTGTGGGATTTGTCCTGAAACTCTCAACGATTTTAACATCATTTCCATCTCTAGCAGGCTTTTGTGGTCGGAATAGTTGGAGGTGGTCATTATTGCCATTTTCTCTTCAAGGCTATTTTCTCAGGTAACAGGTCTTACTATCTCTGTCAGTAGAGGGCAATGAAATTAATAAGGATGCTGTTGCAAAGTAGACCATTGTAATAACAGATCCTGAATAACTCTTAAAAAGGTCGTAACATGCAACACAAAATGTAAGACATCTGCAGTTTCTCTGCAGATAATTAACATTTTATATTTTTTTTAAAAATAAAAGGCAGATGTAGACATAGTTCTCAGTATGCAAATTGTGCAGATCAAAGTTTAAAAAACCTGATTCTGTCATGCTTCACACCAAGATTTGCCTGAATATTTTGCTTTCTAAAGTCTTTATTCCTTTGCATCTTATCATATAATGATATCATAACAAAGAAAAAAAGTACTCCTTGGTCTAATCAATCATCAAAAAGTACTTAACATCTGCTTTTTTATTTACAGCAAAAAAATAGTTTAGAAGTTGGAATCTTTTAATTCATTCCCAATATTCAAAGTAGAAAAAAAAAATTAAGCATTATGTTAGAGGTAAGGTACTCAAGTATTAAACCCTGTGATTGTTCATTCCAAGTGATATCAAAGGTTTATTAGAATTGTATGAGTCGTGTTTGAACTTTTACCTGAATGATTTTTCCTGTCATTAACATAATATTTGCAGCTTCTCTAACTAAAGTGTAGTATTTCTCAACATTACTTCATTTACACTCAAAATGTTGTTTTCAAACACTAGACATCAATTTATGACTTTATTCTCGTCTTCCTTCCCTGCAACTCTGTGTTTCTGGATTATCCTTCTGTTTGATTTTCACATCCTTGTCAAGACCTGGACTTGATGATACTTGTAGGTCTCTTCCAACTCAGAATATTCTGCAAACCTCGGAATCTATAAATTAAATTTATTTTAAATTGCCTTAAAAGTGTGCTAGAGATTTTTCACAATTTATGGTGCTTTACTATTGCATGTATTTTAAATTGCACACACTCTAGTGTAAATATTTATCTAAATGATAGCTTTGCTCATAGATTTTTAAAGAATAGCTAAATACAAGATAACCATGTGTCCTATTATTGTAGTATGCATTTCTTAAAGGCTCAGAACACAAAGTTGTTATCATCATAACTAGGTTACGTATTATTATATATGTTTTGTATACGGTAGAACAGTAGCTTTTTACTGAGAAAGTAGAATATGAAAATTCAGTTTCACGAATAAAGGAAGGAACGAATCTGTGAGTAATAGAGCAGGAAAAATTTTCCTTAACCATACTATACTTTAACCTAATTGCAGGGCTTTTAATCTTTCATGAAGTTTATGAACATCCATTGTCATACACAATGTATAAAAATTTGGAAAAATAAATGCTTTGAACATCAATGTACCATGGTAAAACACAACAATATCTTGAAAACTGTGGAACAGATATAATTTGTTATGGTCTGTATACTTCTTAGGTAGAGATGAAGCTTCTATACATGTTTGTTAATGACCTGACATTAAACTTAAAAAGGCAAAAATGAAAACCCCTGAATATTAAACCACACATTTAATAATTCAAATGTATGTTTTTCTGCACTGAGGAAATTGAATTACAATAGTACTTGATTTGTGAGTACTACATTTTTCTAATTTATCTGAAAACAATTACAGGCATAGATGAAGCAGGTAAAAAAAAGATTTACAGGGATAGAAATAAACTTTAATCTAGATTAAAGACTTAAAAATTATTTATAGGGTTTTGCTTAATTTTAGTCTCTTGGTTTAAGTTTGGGAACTTTTTAAAAAGTCCTAAAAATTTGTTTTATTATTTTAATAGTAAATGGATTTAATTAAACTTCATATAAAATGTTTACTATTTGTGTTATAAGGATATTCACGTTAGTATGTCCAATAAGAGAATCCAGTAAAAAATCTGTTGATCAAAAATTTCAAGCTGTGTTTACCTGAGCATTGATTTTCATTTTTCAAATATTTCAGTCTTCTGAGAGATTAAAATTTTGTGATTAATTTAATTTATCTCATTGAGTTTATCTCATTTATCTCATCGAGATAAACTTAATGCAGCAGTAGCTTCACATTTGGAACAGGAATTTGAGAGCAGAATGACAATTGACATCTGGGTCAGGACTTCAGCCATTGTAGCTTCACACAGAAATCCACATTTATGCTTTATACTGGAAAAAATGTCTGTGTTTTTTCACTCCATTTTTTCAAGTGTCTCCCTGAATCATTATTTTCTCAGGCAAGATTTTCTTTCTCTGCTTGTATTTTAAGCATATCTTTTCATTGTCAAACTGAGTTCACTCAAAGCACAGGAATGACTCGATTTAACATATAAATCTTAAATATTCAGCATATTAATGGGTATTTCAATGAGCTAACAAATATTTTAAAACCTCATGGAAATAATATACAATTAATTTAACCAATGCGTTAGAGCAAATGGTAATATATCTGTGAGAAAAAATGGCTGCCATTTTACAATTTCACAATATTTTATAGTGTATGTAAGTTTTTCTTACATACATTGTAAAATATTGTGACTTTTCTCTTAAAAGGAATAAATTTTTTTAAAGGTACTGAAACATGTCCTTCATTAAAGTTCTTGACTAAGTGTAGATGGATGTCGAAAACTTTGACAGTGGAAAATCAACCATACTAGCTAAAGAGGCAATATTTTGAAAAATTATATTCAATCTTAAATATACATCTGGCAAGATTTGAAACTACTAAATATACTTGGACTTGTAAATGTGGATTTCCTCTAAATATTGAACTGATTGTCATATAGTGTATATTTATGTGTGACTAAGAATAACCTCTCAAAATTTTCTTCAGAGGATTATTGGCATAGAATTTAAGAGAGTCACATATTCAAGCTAACAGCTAGTTAGTCATTCACCTGTGAATCAGAAATTACATGCAGCAGTCCATCAATCCATTTTATGCACTTATGTAATGCCTTTATTCTGAAGAGAGAAGTTGGTCAATTAGACATTGAATTGAGCATCCAAAGGAGGGCCATGAGGCTGCCCCAGCGCAGAGCAGAATGGGACGATCCCCTCCCTTGCCTGCCTGTGATGCCATGCCTCATGCCCCCCCAGGACATGACTGGCTCTCTTGGCTGCCAGGGCACTGCTGACTCACGTTCAGCTTGCTGGTACAAAGTCAATCAGCATCCCCAGGCCCCATTTTGTGCTTTTCTTTTTCTCTTTCTAGCATCTCACTCCCTATCCTGTCTGTACATCTAGGATTGCTCCATCCAAGGTGCAGAGTTCAGCACTTTCTTTGTTGAACTTCATATGGTGCGTGATTTCCTAGTCCTCTAATTTTTTAAGGTCTCTCTGCAAAGTCTCTCTGCCCTTGAAAGTGTCTACAGCTCCTCCCAGTTTAGTGTCATCGGCATAAATAATTTCAGACATCCATGGTGAACTAAGACTAATCCAGCCCAATTAACCAGCTAAATTAGCTGAAAGTTAAGAAAGAGGAAGCCAAGATATTTTACTTGTGCAGTTGATGCATATTTTAAACCTCACTGAAGTAGAGCATCATAAAATCATTTATGATCTTATGCAATTAATGATAATTAAATGTTAACAATTACCTCCTAAAATTAAAGTGCTGAGAAAACTCTTTGACAGCAGTTGTAACTAATTTTCACTGTTCCTCCGCATTTAGAGATAAAGCAGAAAGTTTAGATTAGCACATTTAGAAAAGAAATACTATTTGGAAGACAGCAACTGGTGGGTTTGGGGCACATTTCTTGACAGAGCAGTTTAGGTTTTTTCCTAAGGAAAATATTTTGGCAAATTCTGGGAAATGTTGTATAACCACTCGGTGAATTTAATGATTTAAAAAACTGCATTTAATAAAATTTGGGATGAAGTCTTACCTGTAGACTTTTTAAAACTTTTAAGTTGGAAAAAAATGCTGACTTTATTTCAGCAAAGCCCATATTTATCCTCTCTAGGAAATGCATTAAATATTATACACAGAAGTTATATTATAGGACAATGCATCAATTCCCTAATGCCAGTAATAAAAAATGCAAATAAACAGATGCTAAGTGTCCTCAAAATACATCTGAATGTTTAGAGAAACCAGTGTGCTTAAATTAATTTTTTAAAATGCCACTACTAGACTTAAAAGAAGACAATATCAAATGAAATATGAACATAATAAAGACATTTTTACAAGGGAAATAATGGACCTATGGGAGGCTGCTTAAAACATGGACAATTTTGTGTGTTTGTTTAACAAAGAAGAGCTAGAAAGAATTATCTACAATCAGAACACCTGCAAGAGATTATTTTTTGGAAAAGTGGAAAGAAGAGTCTCCAGTGAGAGAGTGAAAATAGCAAAAGGAAAGTATTGTACTATTGCCTTTGTTCCTTGAGATAATTTTTAAGCTATTAAAGAGGAATTTTGACTGTTGAACCAGCAAGATGCTCAGTCATCTGTAGAACAGAGGAAACAATAAGCCAGCTATGGCTTATTAAAACAATACTGGTTCAGTATTGTTTTAATTGCTCTGCTGTGCCTTTTCATGCAATTTATCCACCAAACCATTGAACAACTAGACATTCGCTCAAGTTTCAAGAATATTTATAGTAAAATATGTATAAAAGGGAATTTAAAAATATGCAAAAATATACACACGCACAAAAACCTGCTCACTGTATTAAAAATTGATGTCGATGCAGCATTTGAGCAGAAAAGGCTCACAAATTAACAATCAAAAGATCTTCGTAATTATCACATACATTTTTTATGCTTCTGCCTTATGTGACCATAATTACTTTTTGGCATATATATATATATATATATATGCATATGAATAGAAACACCCACATAGATCCATACATGACTCTTTGTATGTATAGTTTTCCTAAAAATGATATGTGAATGTATGTGTATACAAACATATTTCCATGTATATATATAGCATATATGTTATATTTATAAAATTATGTAATAAATTTCAGAAGTTATTTTTTAATAACTGCCATTATTTCGTATATTAGAGCATTTTTAATTGCTCCAAAGTCCAAACAATTAAGGGTAAGGTTTGATTGGTGAATAGCTATTTACTTTGTACTGTGGAAAATTACATTTATTTTATCTGTAACCTGAACTCATACCCACAACTTTATAAAAGTTAGGAATACCAGGAGTGTCTCTGAGTTCTTCTCTTTTACTACGTATTACAGCATGGAATTTTCTATCACAGCTCATATTGTTATGTAATAAAAATTATATGCCTTTAGAAATATCCATTCAAAACCTGTACTGATGCTGTTGTCCTTCACGAAGGGGAGTTTTTGATAAATATTAAGATGTTATCCTGAATAAATGATCCTCATGACTTCATATTCAATATATTAGCCAAAGTATTGAGAAATTGACTTTGGCTCAACTTTCTAGAACAATTATAAAAATCTAAGAATAAAAAATATTTTCACAGGTCACCTAGCGATCTTTTGACAAGCCACTATATGGCTTACAGCCAAAAATATGTGCAGGTTAATATGGCCATGAAGTGCACTGGGATTAAAGAGTTACAAGATGACTTTTTCTTAAGACTTGTCACAGATCTGATTCTGCGCAAGTTACAGATGAACATGCATTCCTTTCGTGACATCTGGAAAAGCAGCAGTTGTAAAAATCCTTAAGGTCTGGTTTCCCAGACTCGATCTGCTGATCTCCGCTTATTCCACCTTTATTTGGACTTGGATTTCTCCTGCAGTTTATTCGTCTGAGCACTTTCACTGCTGCTCTACAGCTTAAAATGGAATATGCACATGCCTCAGGTAGTTGGATGCCTATAACATCATTGCTTTGTCTGTGACATGCACAGTTATAGACAGAAAACCAGTCATGATTAAAACCATAAATACAACTATTTGCGTGCGTGTGTGTGTGTGTGTGTGTGTGTGTGTGTTTGTGTGTGTGTGTGTGTGTGTGTGTAAAGGAGCTAGCATGGTCTTACCCTTAAACAATTTCAAGGTTGAAAAAAAAAATAAAAGGACGATTTTTGTCTGAGGTAATTAAAGTATTTGAAGACTGTTTTTTGGTCTCTTTTTGAAGACTGTTTTTGATTGACAAGGCATTTAGCTTAGATATTTTTCTTTAAAACTAGATTTACTATAACTGTCTTTAAAATGCATTGTGTATAATGACCCAGGAATATTTCGTAAGCAACTTTATTGGAAAATAAAATATAAAGAATAAAACATTTTAGAATTCTATAGAACAATCAAGGCAGAAGGAATTATTGCAAAACGCCATGATATTTCTTGACTTGTGAGTCTTGTTTTTATCCTGGCAATAACAACATCATTTGAAAAGTTTATAATCTCCGGATAAACAATTTCTGACAACTAGGCATGATATATAGCATGAATACTGTCTTTTCACTGATTTTAGGCTATATTTTCAGCTGTGTTTTGGAGGATACACATGGCACTTGCTGGATGAATTAAGCTTTGTTTCTTTAAGTTGTTGGTTTTCCTTATATAAGCAGATATGCGCAGTAGACATTCCCAAGCTTCTCAGATTTTATTTTTCAACATTTTGACAAATTTTCTTTTACTGATATTCTGCTTACATTGCAGATATAAATCCTGAAGCAAGGTTGTTTCAATTAATTACATTCTACTTTTCCCTAATGGAAAATGAACATTTTTTATGAAGTTTCTTTCTTCTTTTTCTTCTCCCATGTAATTTTGTTGAATCTAGCTTTAGCCAGGTATTGTGCTCCATGTGTGTAGATTTGTATCATATCCACAATATGGATTGGCTTTTTTTAGGGATGTCAGCAACTTTTTTCCAGAGTATTCAAGCAGAGGGAGGGGAGCTCACAACAATATTGCACCTGGGACAGAGCCAAGTGCTTGTCTGATTGTTTTCCTTGCACCTTTCTGTTTCTCTAGCACTAAAAATAATTTCCTGAAGATTAGTGTTTTCTATACATCTCAGGCAGTCAAGGAACATGCAAAGGTGTTCAGTTTCTCATGTTTTTTGTCTAGACAAGAAAGAAAAATAAGCTTCTTATATTGCAAGTGGGATAGAAGATCAAGTGTGGGACAGTGTGCTGCCCCCACAGCACACATCCTAACTTCAGAAACTCAGAATTCTCGAGGAGGAGGCTGGGCAATAAGCAGATACTCTTGCAAACCATTTTCTGACTTGTAGGAAGTTTTTGCAGGCAGCACAAAATGATATTCTAGTTCTCAAACTGGGTTCATTCATTTAAGCTTTTGCGCTGATTTGCCTCCACGTCTCTTTACTAAGCATTGTGGAAAAAAATCCTCAGGAATATTCCACAAAATTCATTAGCCGGATACCATACAGTTAGGTTTCTTACTAAATCTATTGCAATTGCTGATATTATTTTTTAGTGTTCCATAACTGCGTATTGCCTGAGATGGAATTTTTTTTCACATATGTTTTCAGCCAGAAGGAGACTTAAATTTCCAACTATTTGCTGACTAAGAGAAATTCTTTCCAAAATAAGGCAGCTGTAGGACTCAGTGCTTCAGAAATATCTCTCTGAAAATCTCTGTGTCAATTTACAACATATGTACATCCTTAGAGAAACATAACTGATTGCTGGATTTCCTGTTTATAACAAGAAACACAGGGGTTTCTCAAACGGTTGGTTCCATTTTTAATTTTGCTATTTTGTCATTTCAAAATTTAAATATCAGCTGAAAATTAAAAATTGTCTTCAGAAAAATAAAAATACAGTTCTTCAGACTAATTTATCTGTTTAAACATTATCGCGTGTCATTGTTTACCCCCATCTGACAATTAAGCACCGTGCAGCTGCTTGCTCTCTCCCCACCCCAAGAGGGACTGGGGGGAGCATTGGAAAAGTAAGAGAGAAAACTTATGTTTAATAGATTTAATAGGCAACAGTACAAAAGGGAAAGCAAAAGCAATGCACACAAGCAAAGCAAAACAGGGATTCCATTCACTGCTTCCTGTAGGCAGGCAGGTGTTCAGCCAACCCTAAGAAAGCAGAGCCCCATCACAGGTACAATGGCTTTGGAAAAAAAATGCCATCACTCTGAACACCCTCCCTTCCTTCTTCCCCTAGAAGTATACACTGAGCATGATGGCATAAGGTATGAGATACCCCTTGGGTCAGTTGGGTTCAGCTGTCCCAGCTGTGTGCCCTGTCACTCTTGTGCCACCCTCCCATCCTCCTCACAGGTGGGTGGGGTAAGGAGCAGAAAAGGCTTTGGCTCTGTGCAAACACTGCTCAGCAGTGGCTAAAACTTCTTTGTATTATCAACGCTGTTTCCAACACAAATCCCAAAAATGGCCACACACCAAGTACTGTCAAGAAAACTAACTCTACCCTGGTCAAAACAGCACAAAGAATTAACACAGTTTCGAAGTGTACTTCACCTTTATTTGATCACATCCATCTTTGAGGTGCATTGTGCATCTCTTCAAAGCTATCACATCACTAATTTAAAAATTGGAAACAGTCTTCTGCAATTAAAAACAACAGGAGTTGGCCAGAAAAGAAGGTGTATATATATAGAATATCAAAGTGCAGGCCCTTAAAAGCTCTCTGTTCTGAAACAAAGGAAAAGTTATACACAGAATAAGCAGACGATTATGGGCAGTATTTAGAGGAAACATTTTAATTGTAAAGACTGAACATCCTATAGTTCATTCATAGCAGTGCATTGACAAGAATTGATTCATTACTAATTTGAGCGCACCTCAAAAATTGTTTCAAAATTGCATATGCTATGTAGCTATGCTTTAGCATTAGCATTCAATGAAGATAATATTGCAGAGTCATTTACTCAAATGAATACACGCAGTATTTTCAGAAATACTAATGATGCAGTTTGGGAGCTGTCTATGAAAACTCAAGGTGTTGAACTGAGCTCATAGTTCAGTTCAGTGGAAGTTTTTAGCCCAGCAGTTAAACCATTGACAGCTGTTTTGGCCATGTCTCTGCTTTAAACTAGGTTGGATCAATATGAAATACTAACTCCAGCTCTAACAAGGGCCTACCTGGCAAGCATTTATATTAAAGTAGGCTATTCCTTTAAAACTGCAAATCGAAAAGCCAATGTGAAAAATAAATTTTTAAGATGACTCTTTCAAAGTGCTGTAAGATCTCAAGGTCTGATTATCAGTTGCATGGGCAGTTTCAGAGGAACCGGTCTGTGTATGATTCAGCTCTCTGGATTTTGTTGCAGAATTGTACCAAGGTGCATACTGGTGTTTTTATATATTTTCATTCAATTTCTCTGTTGCTGATTATCAAAATTTAGTGGTGAATGTTTCCAACAGTTGCTTTTTTTTTTTTTAATCTTATATTTTACAGTCAAGAAAAATTATATCTGCTAAGGAAAAATGGAAAAAAGTCCTCTTTGAATTAGCTTGCAAGGCAGGAATTTTACCACTTCTTGAATTTTTGAGGGAAATGACTTAAGACTTTAAACTGCTTGGGCTATTCCAGAGAAATTAGGTTAGCATCAGAATTATTACATGCACATCAGATGCTTACTGTAATGTGAGGGAGTCTTTTGGGTTGGATAACTTATAAACCTGAGCAACAGCTATCATTGTAGCAAGGTGGCTTTGAAATGAGCTTACAGTCCTTGATGATTAAGTGACTTCTTTAAATGTCTGAATTTTAATTAGTATGATTTGACTGAACTAACATTAGCAGTCCTATGATTCCACTGGCAGAAGAACTTGATTGGTGATAAATTTGGATCTTTATTTAAGAATCCCTAGTTTCATATTGATTAGCAAAGTGTACCTATCCAAACTGGGTTGTATAAAATTTTTTTCTTTGAAAAAAAAATGAAATAAAACCACGGAATCTAATAAAGAGGTTTGTTTTCTCTTCACAATTTATCATTTTAAGCTCTTTTCATGTTAGTTTGCAATAAAACCACTCTAAGTGCCATCATCTTCTTAGATCTCTTTATCCTTTTGAATCCTTTCTCCTTTCATTTCTGTCCTCTTTTTACTTTTTTTTTTTCATCTCAAATATTTATAATGATTGTACAGGCTACACGTTAACCTTTAAAGAACCCTACTCTAGAGATCAAGAAACTAATAGACATGATTGGTAAACAGTGCTATTTAATTATTATGTTGTACATATTTCTTCTGGTATTCCTGCCTTTTCTACCTTAATATGTGGAAGACCATGTTGAATCAATCAAATAGAGATATTAAGAAAAAATATATATATTTGTTATTAATAAATTTATCACGCATTGTCATTTGTATGGACCTGGCTTTCATATAGCATAACAAATAACCTTCCTGAGTATATATTGGACAGAAACATTTGGAAACAAGAAGTCACTGACTAGAAATTGCAGTGAAGATGTCATTTAGCTAAAGAATTTCTAGTCTGCATAGGAAAAATGAGGACACTTCAACACTGGATGAAAAAATATTTCCAGATGTTATATGAAGTCACGTGTCTTTTTTCTAAGATTGATGTAAAAATTAAGTGGAAAAACATTGAGGTTTTTCAATTAATTATTTGGGTTATGGGTATCTGAATCATATATAATTGGTTTCTGATCATTTGGCAGAAAGTTTTACAACCCAGAAGGATATATGATTTATGGCAGATATGAGGATGTTTGAAAATTGACTTTATTTTCACATTTTATACAACTGGTTTTTTAATAATTTATTTTCTGTGTGAGAGTCATGTCATGAAAATTTGCACTTATATGCATTTGCAGCCTCCACATGAGTCCTGTGTCCTGAACTTTTGCTTAACAGGGCATTTGAGACTTACCGGCCTGCTAATACATTTTTGTTCACTTTCTATTTTGTTGGATTACATTAACTGTCTAGAGTTTAAGGAAAATGAGAATTGACACAAAGCTTTACCTGTCTGCAAGTTAAAATAATTTTAAATGAATATGGAGGTCAGTGCAAAATTATTAATTTTATGCTCCAGCTACTTTTATTATTCAAATATAGTACCCATGCTACTGCATAAGAAGGAAAAAAGTGAATATCCATTTTTCTTCCAAAGCTGTTTGACTTTTTTTAATAACTGCAATCTTTGTTTTACATATAAATTAAAATTCAGTTCTCTTGTTATCCACAGCTTAGATTCTTACTCCCATGCAGTGCTATGCACTGCACTTTTCTCTGCAATGCTTAGACAGACACTTCAGAGACTTACATTTATTGCCACTCACTATTCACATCATGTTGCATGGCTAAGCTTGAGAGATTTAGAATAAAGAGTCTTGAATAAGACACATCCCCCACAAGGAAAAGAAAACCACTCCCTTCATAGCAAAGATATGGGTGGCAAGCCCGGGAAGGGATACTCTGGGAATACCCAGTTTGCCCTGATTTTGTGATGTGACACCTTGTGGCAACACACACCCCTTCATGGGACACCACTAAGAGGATTTCCCTTGGTGTCATGAGTGCTGTGAAGAGCGGCCAGGAAAAGAACATGCTTGGCAAAAGGCAGCATGGGAGGAGGAGATCTGCACTCAGAATATTGACTCCCATGCAGTGAGGCAGGGCTGGATCTAGCCTGGAGATTGAAAGAGGCAATCAGGAGGACAGAAGTGAAACACAGGAGGGGTTTTTCCTATGATAAATGAAATGAGGCAGATGGATCAGTATGAATACTGATTCCTATGTATTTGTCACTATTGAATGATCATCCAGGCTCCAGACATGTTTTGATTTGTTACCAAAAGGAATCAAAAGCCTAGCTACAGACAACCTAATTAAAGCTCCTAAGTGGACAAAAATGTGCTACCAGGTAACGTGTAACCTACCTGAAAACCTCTTTAGCTTTGAGAAGCCTGCTTTTGTGGACTGAGAGAGCAAATCATCTGCAAGCTAAATATATTTAGCGAGATGTTTCCACTGTAAATACCACACTTGACACAAGATAAAACTATTACAGGCTGTTAGTTAATCTGCTTCTCCTTTGTCATAAAATGACTGCAGTTGTCAACAAGCCATAAATGTTCGATACAACTCAGTGTTAAGATACAACAATGTTACATGATAATCTTCAAAGATCTTTAAAGATAATTTTCAATATAAAAAAGCAGAAGGTTAAACTCATTAGGTGTACTCTGTATGCTTCATTTCTATGATAGATTTGATGAGTAAAAGAAAGCTATTTAAGTAACCCTTTTGATAATCAGAGTTTCTGCAAAGAAGCTGAGAAGTTGACCTTTAAAACTATACACTGATTACTGTGTTTGTCAGTTTATTTTGGTGATACATAGAAGCCAATGCATCTGTCTTCTGCCAGGATTCCATTCTTTTCCTCTTGTTTCAAAAAATTCTCTCTGCCTTGATTTCCTTTTCCTGAAAAAGAGCAAATTACTTAAAAGACATATTTACAAGCAGATAATTTCGGCAACACTCTATTTATATGTACTAAATGTCAAACTCATGGTTAAAGTTCATTGGAATATTAAGAATGTCTTTTAAAAAGTAGGATTTAAATGGGTTCTTTAAAAAGTACTTGGATACTTTGCTGTATTTGAAGACTTTTCTATGTTAGGGTTGTAGGTAGTTAAATCTTCCTTCTTGCACATAAAGGCATTGTGAAAAGAAATTCCAATATTCTCTGGCCACCTTCATGCACCTGCCAGATGACCCAAATTCATCATACTCCAAATGAGAGACCCATTATATAAGATGCTGCTTTCAGAGAAGTGGAAAACACAACTTTCTTGTATTTCTCTGACCTTAAGTTTGGAAATACTTACTTGAAATTGCTATGAATTTATTTCTCCTTGCAGTATAGAAGGATAAGGAGGATTTGGCCATCAATTTGTAACAGAAGGTGCAAATAAAGGGTACCGATAAAATTCTTTTCAGGATTACAAAGGTTTTAACCAGCTACTGTGCATAATAATATTACTCTTTGCCTTCTTGCTCATTTACTTTAGTGACAGCCAGAACATCCATTGTTGTCACAGCCTGCCTCTGATTTAAAAAATGTAGCAACACAATGCAATATGCTTAATAACTACCTTAAGAAGGCAAAAAAACCTTCAAATACACTGTCCAAACTTCACCTATCTGAAATGGACAAGAGAAGTAACTTCCAAATGCTGTAGGAGTCCATGCTACCTATCAGTTACGGAAAGTTCAACCCCAATGGACTTTAGCAATTTTTAATTCAGTGATGGACTACAAGGCCAGAGCAATTCTTCAGCTAAAGAGATTCTGGTTCTATTAGTACATTCCAAAGCTTTATAAGCTGGTCAACAGATATCAGACACTAAATATGAAGCAAGAACTGTTAAAGTGAAGTCCAAAAATACACCTCCTTGCCTGATAATATTCTGTAAAGAATAAAATGTGCATTCGTTTGTTCTATATTTATTGTGGCTTATTATTGCCTTAATCTCCTTATGTTGCAGTCAGATTTGTGAAAGACATACATTTACTGGTTTTTTGGTTTTGCTATGGCCAATGTGTTGCTTTTCTACTTTAAGTTACTGTGTATGCTGGATTTCATATCCTCAGTCACAGAAAAGAGACATATTATGCTAGGTAATGCAGAAACAAAAAATACAAGGAGAAATTTTCAAGTTGTGGCTTCAATTTTACTCTTTCTCTTACAAATCTCTTTCATAAGAGAAAAAGTTATAACACATGAAGATCTCAGGTGGAATATGATATAAATTACAAAAGCAAAACAAAAGCAAAAATAATATTGGGATGAAAAAATGTAAGAAAATTATAGTTGTGGGTTGCTGGATGCCAGGTGCCCACCAAAGCCACTCCCTCACATTCCTCCTCAGCTGGGAAGGGGAGAGGAAAAATATAAGGAAGGTCTCATGGGTCAATATAAAGGCAGGGAAGGATCACTCACCAGGTACTGTCACAGGCAAAAATTCAGCTGGGCAAAATTGGTTTAACTTGTTGCCAATCAAACCAGAGTAGGGTAATGGGAAACAAAAACCAAATCTTAAACCCCCTTCCCTGTACCACTCCCTTCTTCCTGATCTCAATATTGTTCTGCATTTTCTGTCCCTTCTCCTCCACTGTAGCAAACAGGGACAGGAATGGAGTCTGTGGTCAGTCCATCACACATTGTCTCTGCTGCTCCTTTCTCCTCAGGGAGAGAACTCCTCACATTCCTTACCTAGTCTGGCATGGGCTCCCTCCCACGGGAACATGAATGTGTGTTTTTGCCATGGGTTGCAGTTTCTCCAGAGCTGCTCCAGGATGGATCTCTTCCATGGGCTGCAGTCCTTTAAGAGCAGGCTGTTTCAGTGTGGGTCCCCTTTGCAGTCACATGTCCTGCCACCAAACCTGCTCCAGCATGGACTCCTTGCTGCGTTAGTCCACAGGTCCTGCCAGGCACCTGATCCAGCACAGGCTTTCCACTGGGACACAGCTGCCTTCAGGCATTTACCTGCACTAGCATGAGGCTTAATGCCGGGGTTCGGATGCTGCTCCCAAGATCGCGCATCCCGTTCCGGCTAGCTCTTGTTCTGACCCAGATTTAACGGGTACAGTTCAGTACCTCCTCTGGTTTCGTGGGTCTTCACCTTCGGCAGAAGCGTGGCAGTGATGAGGAAATGAAGAGAGGACTTTTGCAGGTTGTAACTCTGGTTTATTTGCCTAGAGCACGAGCCCATGCAAAAGTGAGTTCTCCCCTCTGTGCAGCACCCTAAAAACAGGGGTGGGGACAGGTGAAGGGTACAGGCATGGGACCAACCCAGGATAGGGGTAGGAGTGACACAGAAAAAAGGGAACATCAGTAAACCATGAATAAAAGAGGTGGGAGAAACTGGGAACCTGGTGAATCACTCAACAGCTTCCTTGGAATTCACCAGACACCAGGGCAAGGCTGCAGAGAGACGGCAAGACTCCAAGCCTGTGAGGAACACAGCCACGGCCCAGGGGAAACACAACAAAACCCAATAACACACCACAACAGAGTCTGTCCCTTCATTGGCTGCAGGGGGATCTCTGCTTCCCTGTGGACCTCCATGGACCTCACCATGGTCTTCGCCGCGCACTCCATGTAACCTCAGCTCCAGCTCCTGCAGCACCTCCTCCCACTACTTCTCCACCAAACTTGACATCTGCCTGGCTGATTCTCTCATGCATTCTCACTCCTTTCTGGCTTTATTTTTTTTTCTGCAGGAGTTTGGTTTCTTTCCAATGTCTTGAATAATTATCCTGGAGGTGCTACTCCCATTTCTGATGGGTGTGTCCTTGGCCAGTGGCAGGTGCCTCTTGGAGCCAGCTGGCATTGGCCAGTTGAACATGGGGAAAGCTCCTGACAGCTTCTCATAGAAGACATGCCTGTAGTCCCCACGGTCCAAAACTTTCCCATGCAAACTGAATAAAATGATACTATCAGAAAGCAGAGAATTTAATCGGAAAGTAGAGTTGCCCACCTGCCCAATTAATTTCAAACCTGTTTTCCAGTGCTCTGTCTCTATTTTATTTTTTTGCAAAGAATAATTAAAAAAAATATTGTATGCCTAAGAAATATCATCTGCAAAATGAACAATCAGAGAGATTTTTTCATGTTTTTGTTTTAGGATTAGAAGATCGTGCTGTGAAATTGTTCTGTTAGAAACATAAATGGATTTCCCTCTGTAACCTATACAAAGCTGAATTGGACCCCTGGAGGTCTGCCAAACAGCCTGGAAATAATTTGAACAACCAGTGATCCATGTTGAGTGATCTTTACCTCCTCACTCTCTGCCTGCTTTTGTTCTTGGTTTGCATTTCTTCTTTGATCAGATTGATGCTACTTGAATAAAGAATGATGAATAATTGTTTAAAAATATTCTAAATGTCTTTTGAAGTACTCCATTATGACAAGTTATATCAATGCTGCAATGCTTCACTATCTACTCTCCTGTTTTGTTAATGACAAGGGAACTGAATGAGCCATGAATGAGTGTTCAATGCAATGTGAAGTGTACTTGATGCACAGATCCCACTAATGATTAAAAAAAAAAAAGTGTGGCTCATTTCCTGTATTATGTTAATACTAATATTTTCAGCCTTTATTACTTCTATGTAAACATTAGCTGTTAATCCATAGAAGAGCCTTGGGAGGCAATTTTACCTTTCCATTTTACTGAAAACTTGCAAGTCTAGAGTTTGATCTAATACATATGGCCTGAATTTAAAAGATATTCACCACAAAGGACCATCTGTCACTAGAAATGAATTGTTATCTGTACACTCAGGTAATTTTATTGGACTCCCTAAGTATGAATTTGGAAGCATAAGTATGTGCCCTCTGGAGAAGGGAAGGAAAAAAAGCAGCCCAAATATCTGAGTATAAATATTTGAATTCACTTTATCCCTGGATTCTACTGAGCTCCATATATTTCCAACTTAATGCTTAAAAATCATTCCTTCACCATGAGTGAAAACTGGGAGTGAAAAATTAGTTCCACTTTCTTTTTTCTGGTGCTAGAAACCACACAGTGTGGACAAGTATCCAAAACTAAAAAAAAGACAAAAACCATTCATCCATTTTTGATGGGAGGGAAGAGTGAAATGGTTGGCACTGAAACCATTGTAGCGATCACTACAGCTTCCAATCATGTAACACCTCTAGAACCCAAGAAAAGAAGGGGTTAAGGTGTATGTCTCAAACACCAAAGGCCATTAAAGCTGTGTAAGAACCCGCTGTGCAAAGAGGAAAGGAAAAACAGGCTGTGGCTGGTGAAGGGGCCATGCTTTGGCATGCTGTGGCAGCACTTTTCTGTGGCAAGTGTCCTTGCTCTGGTTCCTGAAGGTAAGTGCAACATAGTACTGCACAAGTGCAGGATTGAGGCCAAGGGGAGGGGAGTAAGAACACCAAAGACCCGTGAAGCCCTCTGACCCATTTCCAGAAGAATGGGCTGAGCCTGATAACTCATTTGCATGGAAAGTGAGAAACTTTGCCTCAGGGTGAGGAAAACTTGCCTATTAAAAGGCCTTGGATGTGCCCCTAGGATCCTGGCCACCCAGGATACTGGTTGGATTGATGCTGGACCCAGGACAGGTGATCTTTCTTTTACTATCCAACCCTTCTCTCCCTTCCCTCTTTTCTTTTACTCTTTTATTTCTTTCACTACTAGAAGTCAAGGGACTTAACATACTTTTTTCCATACTGTGTGTATAATTTGTTAACAAGACTTCATGTTTTCAGACCTTTCTGTCTTCTGTTTTTCCGTTTTGGTCTTACATATCTATGAACCTTGGGTTCTCTCTTTCTCTTAGGAGTGGAACACAGCACCACTCACCACCTTATTATAAGCACTCTTGAAACAACTCAGCAAACAGTGCAAATGTTCTTAAAGGAAATTCAACTGCAGATAGAGGCTATTTTCAGAAACAAGCAGTGATTTTTGATCAAAATGGGACATTGTAGAAGGTTCCATCTTTAAATGGTAAGCATCTATTTCCTGAAAACCTGGTATCCAGTCGCATATCAAAGAGGAAAACATAACAGCTGAAAGGAATTTAAGAAAAGCCATGTGAAATCATGTCAAAGATCTAAAATTACCAGACCTTAAAAATCTTAATCTAATTGATATTTTATTAGTATTCATAGCAATTTCAGTAAAATATATGGGTTTTTTTTCTGCCACTAAGTAATGTTGCGGAATGCATTTAGAGCTTACAGGCTCAGACTGCCTCATAATTTTTGAATTAGACTACTGTGAAGGTATTTTCTATAGTCACATTTTCAGGTCCTTATTAATTGAAGTGGGGAAGAATGGACATAGGTAACAAGTTGCAGACTGCCCAGTTGAAGAATTCTTCAGAGCATCTCCCAGCAGAAATGATGACTCTGGACCAGTTCAGTCAAAAAAAAAAAAAAAAAAAAAAAAAAAAAAAAAAAAGAACTCTTTTTTGTTTGTTCTAAGCATTCTTTACTTTAGTTCTCCACTGAGTTTCTGAAAATCATTCTCTCAGTAGAAGAGTATGGATGTCAATGTTCTTAGTGGAAGTGGTCCAGCAAACTCCTACCGCTTGTCCAAATCCATACTGGCAATTTTGCATGAGATACTCAGATTGATACTAATTTTAGCAGCAGTATGTGGGTGTCAAAAGAACTGAGAGTAGAAGCTTCTAGTATGAGCAAGGTGGGGCTGGCTGTCAAAGTCAGATGATGGGAAAAATCATGCTTGGTAGAGAGTTAATAGTAATCAGACAACTGATTAAGGAGAGAAATAATTATAGAGAGAACTGATTAAGGGAAAGGAAGCCAGCAGTCATCAAGGGTAGCATGAGAGACAAGATACTAGAAGATGCCTAAACTGCCAAAAAAAAAGTGAGTGTAATTGTCTCCTCTAGCTTCAAGAAATGTTGATTGAGCAAAGTGCAGCACAGAGTGGGTGTTTGGGAACACTGAACAGGGAGCAAGATAAAAACCTGAGGGGCAAAATATGGCAGAGAGCTTTCTGCGGCAGAGCAGTATTTGAGAAATGGGGAGCAGGTAAGGCTGGACATAGAGAAACAACAACACTCTGGCAAAGCAGAGCAGAATGGAAGGTGGAAGAAACATCCCATTCCAGCACAGAAAAAATTAAAGGGTCTAGCTGAAAGAGCAAGAAATTTGTCTTAAAGGATTAAGAGTACAGAGAAAGAGAGGTATTTTTTTCATGTAAGGTAATATTTTAAAGTGTAGATCACTAACTACAGAGGTCTGCAGAAAGAGAGGTTCTTTATTGCCTGATCAGTTCTTTCTAAATGAAAAGTTGGTCTAAAGAATAGTAATATGCAAAAAATGTGATAAAAAATGAAAAAAATACATTTTTACTTCTTCCTTTTAGCTTCAAATTTACTCCCTAGACAAATGCCCAGTACTTTAATGAAATATGGTCACACTGCAGCTCAGACCAAGAAATGCATTTACTTTTCTAATAATATATTTTTAAAGTATTTTCTCATGATGAGAGGGGAAACACACTCTTTAATGACTTAAAATTCCTATTAAAATTGACACTACTCTGCTACTCATTACTTTGACTTCTTTTTTTCCACATCTGCATAGCATGTCTCTAAGTAATGCTATTCCTACTTTAGACCTCCTTACATAGTACCAATCGACTTGTGAAGGTCAGGGTACATTTATCTCCTTTGTTCACCATCAGGCCAAACTGCTGGGGACAGCTACCATACTTGCAGTGAATTACTGATCAGTTTCAGAAATACCAGTGGGATTTCATGTTATGTTGTCTTAAGATCAAACATGTTCATTATGACCAACATATTAATATTTGTGAAACTAAAGGAATTGATAATAATTTATCATTTATTACAACACTTTGTAAAATTTTATTCTGTGGATTTTTTAAATTTCTTTTGTTGTGATTGTACTGGTTTTAATATGTTTGGATGATTATAATTATGGTTGTTTATAATAGTATAATATAACCATGTCCATTTATTTTGATGTGCAATATTTTGGGGGATATTAACCAAGCTAGTAATGATGAAAGTCTTAAAAATTGAGAATACAGAAACGAAGAAAGTATGCAAGAGCATTACAGTTGCTACTGTAGTTCAAAGACTGTATTCATCCCTCTCTTGCACTGATGTAAATCAGAAATGGCTTCTTTTT
>VWZV01001799.1:357553-406939 GCA_013397155.1 Irena cyanogastra
TATACACAATGATACCTTATAAAAACCATGCAGGTCTTACCTTTATTCTTCATTAATTTGTACTGCACAGTGAGGAGTTAATTTTGTTCTAAAATCTACTGTAATTATAACGTCTTACAGTGAAAAATACTGCACAAAGTTTGGAAACACTTCACTTAAATTAATAAAAAGTTTTCTTGTGATTTTTGTGAATTCAGGAAAGTGAAGTCCTTTTTTTCCTCTCTCATTTTTGTATTATATGCTATGCAAGACAACCACACTAGAGTCTGGTAGGTGAAAAAAAAAATCTATCTTTAGGATATAAAACTATAAAAGGAGAGTTATCCCTCTTCTGCTCAAGTCTGAGGTTTGGAAAGTCATGCCACCTATCTGAGCTATTCCATTCCTGGCCACTCTCTGTGCCAGACCTCTTCACTTGAGGGAACACAGTCTCATGTTATAGTGTTTTGCACTGGACCCTGAATGCTAAGGCTCTTTTGTTTTTTGGTTTGGTTTT
Source organism: Irena cyanogastra (assembly GCA_013397155.1). Classification (NCBI taxonomy): domain Eukaryota; kingdom Metazoa; phylum Chordata; class Aves; order Passeriformes; family Irenidae; genus Irena; species Irena cyanogastra. The sequence continues at coordinate 358,050 of VWZV01001799.1, forward strand.
TTCGTGGGTTTTTTGTCTGTTTGTTTGTTTGTTATTTTCAAGTCCTGTCTTAATACATACAATAATACTCAAGAAACTGGAAATGGAAGCTTCCATCAAAGTTGAAATTTGGTTTTGATAGCAAAGGTTACTTTCCTTTGTATGCAAAGCAAGTTCTTGGTGTTCAACTTTTCTGCTTACATCCTGAATTAAGTACAGCAGATAATTCCTCCTCAACTTCTTTCTTTGCCTTTGGGCCTCTACAGCTGCATCTATGCAGCCTGGATACTTAAAAAGTGGTAGTTACCACTGCAGAGACTGGACCTCATTGCTTCTAATTATGTGTAGTTAAAGTAGGAGCTATTTCAAATTAAGCTCTTTTGGATCCTGGTATGTTGGTTTTACTATGCAAAGACACCATAGAAAACACATATCTGAGGTTTGCACTTGTTGGCAATATCACATTAAAACATGGTTTATGAGGTACCAAAGCATGATTTATGGTCAATGTGTTTCCAACTTAAAAGTGAAAAATGGCCATGTAAAAGACATAGGCCAAAAATACAAACAATTATACACAAATCTTAAAATATAACCAGAAGTATTCAGGTCACTTGTAGAGTTTTGACTGTCTGTCTGGAATTCAAGAGTAGAAAATTGTGTATCACATGCAAAAGATTGCCCAGTACAAGGCAAAGACATTGCTGCTTTTCAGAGTAAATTGATACAGCAGTTTAACCTGCTATATATTAATATATTCTTTGCCTACAGAAAATTCTTCTTTGACAGAAACATGCAGAGACAGGATAATTTGCGGTTTAAACAAAAATGTGTAAATAAGTGTGTTTTATAGTCAACTACTTTTCCTATTCTATCAAAACAAAAATTTCACTGAAATGTATGTAAACTTTGATGCATCTGGCTGGTCTTTTTCCTTTAAGTTATGGTGACTATTCTAAAAAATGGCAGAATATTTATATTTCATTAAATAAAGGTATGAAAAAAGGATTTCTTCATTATTGTTGCATATGGAGGGTAAATTTAGCTATACAGCATGTTTTTGATATAACTTTTGGACAATGGCAAGGGAAATCCTCCAATGTATTTATTTGATTTCCCTGACAGAGAGTAGCAAAAATGCTTATTAACTGTAATAACTCTGTGAATCTTTAAGGCTGTCATGTCAGTCTGGAGGTACAGTTGGATGTAGATAGCAGAACTTTGATTCAGCATGTCACTTCTTACCTTGCCAAGCTTGAGAAATGTGAGCAAAAAGTCTTGCAAAATGGCATATTGTCTGACAGCAGCCAGCCTTCCAGACTGAAGAATCTTACTATAAAGCTACCCTGAAAAAAAATGTATCACTCTTAGGACCTTTCAGATTAGTGGAGTGATGCAACTTTATTATCAGACATTGTTCAGTTCATCATAAATGTCTCACTGCCACTGCACCTTATGTGGGAAAAGGGCTATATAAAAGCATACTATATTCCAATCTAATTCACACAATGGCTTTCTTGGTAATTAAGATCCAAGTGGTGTTAAATTTCTAGGGATTTTCTATTACCAGTATGAATCAAATGATTTAAAATGGCTAGATTAAAACAGTTGGTGTCACTGCTTAAGAAGAGGAGTGGAAAGGGATCTTTGAAAAGTAATAAATAAGATTTATTTAGAGACTCAATTTATTTCTAAGTGACCATCCCAAATTGATCTGAAAAAATAGATGGAAAGAAGATCTTTATAACTTTTCAGCTGATGGCAGTATGTCTTTTAAATCCACCATTAAAAGCCTGTTCAGTGGCTATAAATTTAAGCCAAGAGAACAGAGTTTGCAATAAAAAATACTTGGTGTTGTTGCACAGAGACAGGAATTTCACAACGAAAATTGTTTTATTCATGCTTTAGATCTTTTGAGGGAAATTATTCCTCTGTCACTTATTGCCTATTCTGTACCCAAGAATATTCATGGATGTTTCTATACAGAGGACCTGGCCAGAATAATGTTTATAACAATGATGCGAAGGCCAAAATCCACCCTCCTTCCTGGCAGCTATACTGCCTTGCTTCATAAACTCCTCACAGAAACCAAGACTCTGCCTGGCATACTGGAAGAAGGGAGGAGACTTAGCTCCTACCACTTAAGGTCTTTATGATGCAGCAAAGGTCTCATCTGAGGGGCCTAAAGTCTGTAATATTCTTCAGAAATACATACATGAGACAGTATATTCAACACAAAACCACTCCTTTGGAAAACTACAAGAGAATTGATCCTACAGTTTTGTCATTGCTTGTTTCTGTCCTCCATGCACACCCTCCTTAGACATTTATATATATATTGATAAAATCCTTACAAGCCTTCGCTTTTCCAGGTTGAATGGTCCCAGCTTTCTCAGCACTTCTTCATAGCAGAGATGCTCCAATTCCTAAGATGTTTCAGTGGCCTTTTCTGGACTCTCTCCAGTATGTCCATCTCTTTGCTGTACTGAGAAGCCCAGAAGTAGTCTCATTACCCCAGGGCTGAAGAGAGATGAGGAATTGCCTCCTTCACCTGCCAGTAGCCCTTTTCTTGAGGCAGTCCAAGGTACTCTTGGTCTTTTTTGTTGTACGGACATACTTGAATTATCTTTCCAGAATTATCAGGCTCTTAGATAAATGAATTCTCTACTAAACTGAAAATATAGGGCTTTTGATTTTAGGTCCAATGATTGTGTTATTTTGTAGTTTGAGAGCTATGTGGAGTTCTTTTAATTTTTATTTTTACTTGGTTTGCTTTTTAAACTCTAAGAGCATATGTTCACTCCCTGATATTTAGAAATCCCTCAGCCTTATTACAGCCCCCTCATTCTCCTAAAGAGTGATCACTTCTGTTAAATTTGATATCCCTTCGTACAAGAAACTAGCTTCCCAAGCTGCTGTGCTGTCCACTGTATTGCTGTGCCTCTTAACAGCCATTCTTACGGTGCTCTAGTAAGATCTACGCAATCTGGCGTTCTTTCCAGGCCTCTCTTTTTTTCAAAGATCTTCTTGTCATTAGGAAACACTGAAAAAGAGAAATTACACAGCTTTAGTTGCTTTTCTTGTGGTACTGATTGACCAACTAACCTTGACCAAAATTATACTGAAGTTTATGTTACAGCCTCTCAAACTACTCCTCCCCTCCTGTCACAGCCAACAAATCACAGTCCTCAGAAGAAAAGCTGGCTGACCCTTCAATGCTTTTAAAGCAAAGTGGGATTCTGAAGAGCAAAAGTACCAATTGAATAATTAAAAATAACTGGCCAATCTTTGCCCTAAGCCAGCTAAACCCATATGACTCCTTCTCTGTTGGTGCAGAGCAGAGAGGCGAGATGGTGAATTTCTCACTAGTTCTTGTCTGTTCTGCCTTTGGTTAGTTTAAGTAGGTGGTGGTGGCATGAAAATTGTATTCCTACCTCATCTGCCCAAAATTCAGGGTCCCAACTCAACTAGGAATCCATCTCCCTTCTCTTCACACTTCTGTATTCTCATCCTAACACACCTCTATCAACATAAAATCTCTCTGGGTGACACTAAAGGAAGAAATTTACTGGTATCTCACTTGAGATGTACTCACACCGCCTTGTATTTAGCTAGGATGAATAATGGATAATGAGGTAACACAGCCACCACTAGAGAGAGCTCTGATACTAGAATTATGATCAAGCCCTATTTTATCTAAGTTCTTATTGCAGAGTTCAGGGGCAGTTGCTTGAATGGACGGAGTGTCAAAAAGGGAAGAGCAATACAAAATAGAAGGAGCTGCAGTGTTAGGGAAGATTTTAGACTCAATATTATTGGACTGTGATTGGTCTACAGAAAAGAGAGTATTTTTCTAGTTTGGCCTCTTTCCACTTTAATTCAGCAGTTTTTTGACATTCCACTTGCAATACTTATTGCTGCTCAGCTGCTCTGCTTCATGGTTTATGACTTGATATTGCTTTCAAGAGAATATAGAATGAAAATAGGATACTGGAATTGGGGGGAAAATGTGATTTATGAATCATGCCACTTACTGTTGCTTAGGTACCTCAGTAAAATTTATGTAATTTTCAGAACTCAGTACATCCATGTAGTTTGACTATTTAAATGAGATGTATCTTCAAGCAGAGGAAGCACTTGTATTCTTCTTTCATCAAAACCAGAAAATAAATATAGTGGGGATACCAACACTGTGCAATAATCTTTGCGCCTTTATTATCATAGTCCAATACATCTTTACTGAATGAGATATGAGCACTATCAAGATGGGGACTGATAATGCTTGAATAAGTAAGGCCAAGTAGGTAATTCCATTGTTTATATAAATACTGCAGGAAAGGTTCCATAATTTGGTCAATATTCCTCTAATAGCCTCTTAAATGTGATCTCTGTTATTCCACCACAGTGTAGGGGTAGGGAAAACATGGCAGGCTGTGTGAACAGTGTGAATAAAGCAAGGAACAAATACCCTGTGACAAAGTGACAAAGTAGAAGCCAGTGTTCAAAGCCTGTATTTCCAAGCCATATTCAGCCTCCATTAATTCCATGTGCTTCAGAAGAGTATAATTCCTCAGATTTGGATCAATCATCTCAGCCAGGAACTATGACAGGTTCAGAATGTCTCCATCTTTGTTCCTAGTTATTTAGATGGGATTTCTTTTCCAAAATGCACCCAACCTTCTTTGTAAATTTTGTTCTGTGAGACTCTGAGAACAGATACTATATTCCTCACTTTCAGCAATAAAGTGACAGTGCTTTAAGTTTCCTTCTAAGAGAGCTAGATCTTCCTTCAACTCTCTTCTGTAGCAGTAATCAGCAAACACAGGCAGTCTGCCCCCCCTTTACCTCTTTCACCCAGCTTCCAGGGATGAGGCATTCACAGCTTCTCCGGGCAACCTGTCCCAGTGCCTCATCACCATCACAGTAAAGGATTTCTTCCTAATGTCTCTAAACTCACCTTCTTTCAGTTTAAATCAATTACTCTCTGTCCTATTGTTGCCAGCACACATCAATATCACTATGTACACTTGCAAAACGTCCCTCTCTGGCTCTCTGGTCGGCCTGTTTTAGGTACTGGAAGGGTCCTGTGTTTTAGGTACTGGAAAGTGTCTTTGGAGCTTTCTCTTCTCTGGGCTGAACCACTGCAAATCTTTCATCCTGTCTTCACAGGACAGGTGTTCTAGTCCTACGATCATCTTTGTGTACCCGCTCTGCATTCATTCCAACAGGTCCATGTTGTTCTTACTTTTGGGAGTCCAGAGATGGATGCAGCAGTCCAGGTAGAGTCTCACGAGAGTGGAATAGAGGTGAAAAATCCCCTCCCTTGCCCTGTTGGCCACAGTGCCTTGTATGCAGCCCAGGATGTGGGCTTCTGGGCTTCAAGTGCACATTGCAGCTCATGTTAAGCTTTTTGTCAGCCAACACTCCCAACACTTCGCCCCAGGGCTGCTCTCAATCCATTCTCTGCTCCCTCTGTGTTTGCGTTGGGATTTCCCAGACCCACGTGCAGGACCTTGCATTTGTTGAACTTCATGAGGTTTGCACGGACCCAACTCTTAAGCCTGTCAAGGTCCCTTTGGATGGCATCCCTTGCCTCCAGTGGGCTGACCACACCACACCACACCACACCACACCACACCACACCACACCACACCACACCACACCACACCACACCACACCACACCACACCACACTCATTTGATGTAATTGTCAAGCTTTCTGAGGGTGCACTCAATCATGTCAGGTCTTGTCACTGACAGAAAAGTTAAACGCCACTGGTCCCAACATGTACCTCCTGAGGAATGCTACTCATCAGGGGAATGCAATTCAGAGACAGATTTGTTGGAGTGGTGAGGGGCTCTACAATAATTACTTAGGGCCCTGTAGAAGCCAAGAAGACAAAGGGCTGATATGTAGGTCTCAGTGTTAGCTTGATGGCTGTGGATCCAACCAAGGATTGTTGGTAACAATCTCATCACCTCACTTCGCTGACAAAAGGGAAGAAATGGATGCCACGTCATGGATTCATAGAGTCATAGAATTGTTAAGGTTGGAAAAGACATTTAAGATCATCAAGTCCAACCTTCAACCTAGCACTACTACTATATTCAATCCTGATTGTGTGGTTTTTGATGTTCAAGATCTTCTCAACTCCTACAGCCCAGTGGAACGTGAGTCAGATGAGGCCACTATGAGGTAGGTGCACAAATGGTTGGAAGGATTATGGAATGATCCTAACTTTGCAAACAACTCAGAAAGCTCTTAGTGGAGAAAAGGAGGAAACAGTCATAGAGGTGTCAAAGGTACATTTGAATTAATCTTTCAGTCTCAAACACACCCTCATTTTAACCAAAGATATGTTGGAAACCTGAAATAACTAAGTTTGCTTACTATCTGAAGAAGTGAGTGTATGGAAAGAGGGAAGAGATGACATCTGACAGTGCTCTAATTGATAAAAGTCTGGTACAATGTGGGCAGAGAACTAACAAGCAGGCAGAAAGGCCAGTAGGCTTCAGGAACTATTACTTTCCCTCACAAGCTGCTTGAACTCTGCATGCAGTTGATTTGAGTGCAGTGGCAGTCAGTTTCATTTGTAGTGCCCTGCCTAAATATTTCTGTGAAGTCTGCCCTTAGAAGTAAATGTACTGCAGAGAGGGAGAAAAATGTGTAGTGCCTTGGAAAGTACAAACAAAAATAGCAGGTTTCAAAAATTGTGGTATATATATCTAAAAAGCACCAGTTTCACAGCTGTAACAATTACCTCTTTATAGCATCTTTTATAAACAGGCCCTTAAAATAGTCATGGGTTTGTCTTTGGTAAAAAATGCAAAACAAACTTGAGATTTCAATGAGCTCACTTGAGTCAATGCTATTATGCTGATTTAACCCAGCTGAACACCTGTACCAGGACTGTATATACAAGAATATAACACTATTCAGGAGAATCAGAATCACACAATCACTGGATTGGAAGAGACCTTCCTTCAGATCATCATGTCCAACCCATGCCCTAACAACTCAACTAAACCATGGCACTGAGGGCCACATCCAATCTTTTTTTTCAGCTATGATGACTCTACTGCCTTCCTGGGCAGACAGTTCGAGTGCTTTATCACTCTTTCTGTAAAACACTTTCTCCTAATATCCAACCTATATTTCCCTTGGCGCAGCTTTAGACTGTGTCATCTGGTTCTGTCAGCTGCTGCCTGGAGAAAGAGACCAATCCCCACCTGACTGCAGTCACCTTTCAGGAAGTTGTAGGGATTGATAAGGTCACCCCTGAATCTCCTTTTCTCCAGGCTAAACAACCCCAACTCCCTCAGTCATTCCTCACAGGGCTTGTGTTCCAAGCCCCTCACAGCCTCGTTAGATGCGCTCAAGCATCTCAACATCCTTCCCAAACTGAGGGCCCAGAGCTGGACACAGCACTTAAGGTGTGGTCTCACCAGTGCTGAGTGCAGGGGAAGAATGACCTCCCTGCTCCTGCTGGCCACATCATTCCTGATACAGGCCAGGAAGTCGTTGGCCTTCTTGACACCTGGGCACACTGCTGGGTCATGTTCAGCTGGCTGTCAACACGTACAACCAGGTCCCTTTCTGCCTGGGCACTGTCCAGCCACACTGTCCCCAGCCTGTAACGCTGCAGGGGTTTATTGTGGCCAAAATGCAGGGCTAGGCACTTGGACTTGTTAAACTTCATCTTATTGGACTCTGTCCATCCATTCAACCATTCCAGGTCTCTCTGCAGAGCCCTCCTACCTTCCAACCAATCAACACGCATTCCCAGCTTGGTGTTGTCCACAAATTTACTGATGGTGAACTCATTCACATCATCAATGAAAATATTGACCAGAACTGGCCCCAGCAGAGAGCCCTGAGGGACACCACTGGTGACTGGCCACCAGCTGGATGCAGCACCATTCACCACCACTCTCTGGGCCTGGCCATCCAGCCAGTTCCTAAGCCAGCAAAGAGTGCTCCTGTCCAAGCCATGAGCTGCCAGCTTTTCCAGGAGTGTGCTGTGGGAGACAGTGCCAAAGGCCTTGCTGAGACAGATACCATCAACAGCCTGTCCTGCATGCACCAGGTGGGTCACTTGGTCATAAAAGGAGATCAGGTTGGTCAGACACGACCTGCCCCTCCTAAACCCATGCTGGCTGGGTCTGATACCCTGGCCATCCTCTAAGTGCTGTGTGATGACACTCAATACAAACTGCTCCCTAACCTTACCAGGTATGAAGGTCAGGCTAACTGGCCTATAATTACCCTTTTAATTTACCATTTAATTACAATTAAAATCCTCCTTCCCACCCTATTTGTGAATGGGCGTTACATTGGCCAGCTTCCAGTCATCTGGAACCTCCCGAGTAAGCTGGTAAATGATGGGGAGGGGCTTTGCAAGCTCATCTGCCAGCTCCCTCATCACCCTGGGATGGATCCCATCTGGACCCATAGACTTATGAACATCCAAGTGGCTCAGCAATTCTCTGACTGCCTTCTCCTGGAGAATAGGAAGACCATTATGATCCCTGACACCAACTACCAACCCAGGAGGACAGCAGTCCTGAAGACAAGGTGTCTTCCCACTAAGGACTGAGGCAAGGAAGGTGTTAAGCGCTTCTGCCTTTTCCTCATCTGCAGTTACTAAGTTCCCTCCTGCATCCAATAGAGAACAAAGGTTGTTCTTACCCTTCCTTTTGCTGTTAATGTATTTGTAAAAACATTTTTATTATCCTTTACAAAAGTTACCAAATTAAGTTTGAACAGAGCTTTGGCCTCCCTAATTTTTTTCCTACATGCCCTAGCAACCCCCTTAAATACTTTCTGAGAGACATGACCCTCCTTCCAAAGATGATACATCCTCTTTTTATTCCTAAATTCCTTCCAAACCTCATTGCCCATCCAGACTGGACGTTTGCCTCGTTGTCTCATCTTTCGGCACACAGGGACAGTCTGTTCCTGTGCCCTCAAGATCTCTGTTTTAAAGCACGCCTACCTTTCCTGGACTCCTTTGTTTCTAAGGACTGCTTCCCAAGGAACTCTCTGAACAAGTTACCTAAATAGGCCAAAGTCTGCCCTCCAGAATTCCAGTGTAAAAGTCTTATTGGTGTTCCTCCTTATTTCACCAAATATTGAGAACTTTATGATCAATTTCATGATCACTATGCCCCAAGTGGCCTCCAATCACCATATCTCCATCCTCCAACCAGCCTATCTCTATTTGCAAACAACAGGTCTTACCCGGTCCCTCCCCTGGTGGGCTCACTCACCAGCTGTGACAAAAAGCTGTCCTCCACACACTCTAAGAATTTCCTGGACTGCCTCTTTTCTGCTGTATTAAGTTTTTAGCAGATGTCTGGTAGGTTAAAGTCACCTACAAGAACAAGGCTGGCGATCCTGAAACATCCTCCAGCTGCTTACAGGATATGTTGTCCACCTCTTCTTCCTGGTTGGGTGGATGGCAACAGACTCTCAGTAGGATGTCAGCCCTGTTGGCCTTCCCCTTAATTCTTGCCCATAGGCCTTCAACCGCATAGTCATTAGTTTGGGGCATCAAAAGCCTCCCTAATATAAAGAGCCACCCCTCCACCTCTTATTCCTTTCCTGTCTGTTCTGAAGAGCTTGTAGCCACCCAGTGCAGCGCTCCAGCCATGTGAGTCATCCCACCATGTTTCTGTGATGGCAATTACATCATAGTGTTGCTGTTGCACTGTGGCTTCCAGCTCCTCTTGTTTGATACCCACGCTACATGCATTAGTATACATGCACCTCAGCTGGGATGTTGATTTCACCCCTAACTCAGGTTTACCATCCTTGGGCCTGCTTCCAGATAGCCCAGCTGCACCCCTTTCCCCCTTCAAACCTCGTTTACAGCCCTCTCAATAATTTCCACCAGTTTGTAAACTAAAATCCTTCTGCCCTTAAAAGAGAGATGGACCCCATCCAGTTCCAGCAGGCTAGGTGCCATAAAAGTTGTCCCATGATCAAAGAACCCAAAGTTCTGCTGATGACACCAACCCTTGAGCCACTTGTTGATAATGTGGGCTCTCCTATTCCTTTCATCGTTTTTCTCTGCCATCAAAGGGACTGAGCAGAACACTACCTGTGCTCCTGCCCTATCAACCACATGACCCAGTGCCCTAATGTCTCTTTTAATTACCCTGACACTCCTCTTTCCAATCTCATCACGGCCAGCCTGGAGTATCAGCAGCGGGTAATAATCAGAGAGCTGAATCAGCCCAGGGAGCCTCTCAGTAATATCCTCTACCCAAGGGAGGCAGCAGACCACCCTATGGGGGTGAGTCTGGTCAACACATGGGGCCCTCTGCTCTGCCCAGAAGGGAGTCACCAACTATGACTGCCCTTCTTTTCTTTTTAATGTTAGAGGTGGTGATCCGTCTCACAGATGAAGCATGATTGGGAGGGTCACTGGGCAGACCATTTTCTCCTACATCTTCTGGCTGATCTCTAGATCCAGAGGCTCACACCTCTTCTGAAGTTGCACCTGGGTAGGTGATGAAGGTCGAGAGGAATTTTTATTACCTCCCCAAATAGGGACCCATTTCCACTTCCCTTCATCCACCAGGTGTCCTCCAATTGCCTGACAGTGGGAGGCATGGGAGTCCTTTGACTCCTGGTGGGCCTCCCTCAAGGTTGGATTAAATACACAACACGGGTTAACTACTCTAAGCAAGAAATTCATATCTCTACAGAGGCTTCAGTATTGCCTAGTGAATTGCAGTGTTTTGGAATATAACTATTGTTATATATTTTACCTGTCCCACAATCCTCCTTTGTGTAGACTGCCTTTCATATGAAAAATCCCCATAAATGGTACTTGGAAGTAAAGAATTAAGCACTCATTTTACACATTGCTGGTGTTTTCAACAGATTGATGACATCGTCTTCATTTATACCAGGAAAAAACAGTAATTAAAAAAAATATGTTACAATTATATTGAATTAGAATTAAAGAAAAGAAGATAAAACTAAGGAATAAAATAAGCTATCAAAAATTTCTTTTCAAGGAAGGTTTGGAAACAGAAAAGTGAAGCAAAGGAGCAGCAGAAGGAGTCTGTATGTTGTAGAACCTGAAGTCTCCCACAACGTGAGCAAAATTATATTTCAATACAGTAAAATTTTATCTCCATACATTAAAAAAGCGGCACTCAGTGTCATGAAGGGATTGAATGTGCAGTTTGAACACACTTCCAGTACACATGGAGGAGACTTATAAAAGAGAGAGGAAAAGGCACGTGCTGCATCCCACAGGGAAAAAAGAAACCAGGCCCATTTTTGCCTCTGGAAGACTGCCTCTGAGATTAGGCTTTCATTTGGAAGAGACCTACATTTGGAAGAGACAATCTAATCCAAATGCCTGACTAATTTAGGGTTGACTAAATTAAAGCATGTTATTGAGGGCACTGTCCAAATGCCTGATAAACACTGACAGGTTTGGTGCATTGAGCACCTTTTTTAGGAAGTGTGTTTTCTTGATTTGTGTTCCTGTGAGAGGATTGCAGATTTCCCTGTCAGCCATACCGTGCAAAGTGAGAAATTCATGGACACCACAATGGAAGGTGCACATGCAATGTAAAGCTAGTAACTCAGGACTGTTCTGTCACACAAGTGGAATGAAAACATTCATTTCAAAATAAATAGTCAGGGAGGTGGAGGTAGGGATAGAGACAGCAAAGCACAAGTTTCACAGCTTTCACAGAATCTTTTATAAACATCTTAAAAGACAGGTTTCTCTTTGGCAAAAAATGTGAAACAAAGCTGAGATTTGGATGAGCTCATTTGACACGGGAACAAGACCAACAGCAAACAATGATACGTAGGACTAAGCCTTTTCTGTCTAGAAGAAAATTCTTGACAGGAATTAATATCCAAGTTTTGACAATATTCTACAGTCAAACTCAAGTATTAGATGCTTTCTTAATGGGTGGATGTTGTGGTTTGACACTGGCCCAATGCCAGGTACCCATAAGGTTCGCTCACTCATCCTCCCCTGCCACAGCTGGGCAGAGGAGGAAAAAAAAAAAGAAGGTCTCATGAATGAGATAAGGACTGGGAGAAATATTTCAAGGGCAAAGCAGGGTCAACTTAAATTGCAAAATGAATTTTATTATTACCAGAATCAGAGGAGGATAATGAGAAGTAAAATAATCTCTTAAAACACCTTCCCCAACATCCCCAAGCCCCTCGCTCCTTCCCACAAACAGTGCAGGGAGACAGGGCATGGGAGTTCTTCCCATATGAGGCCATGGGTTCCCTCCCATGGGAGACAGTTCTCAGTGAAATTCTTCAGCGCGTGTCCACTCTCATGAGCAGCAGCCAAACCACACCTGCTGCAGCGTGAATTCCCCCCTCCACAGGCAGACAGCCCTCCCAAAACTGCTGTAATGTGGGTCTGTGTTTCCATGGGGTGTAGTCCTCCAAGGACAGGCTGCTCTAGCCTGGAAGCAGAGGCCCTCTCTCTCCACTGAGTGTCCCACTGGATCACAGCCTCCTCCAGGCATCCACTCACTCTGGCATGGGCGCCTCCTCCATGAGCTGTGGGTGGATCTCTGCATCCCCTGTGGATCCCCACGGGCTGTGGGTGGATCTCTGCATCCCCCGTGGATCCCCACAGGCTGCAGGGCACAGCTGCTTCACCATGGTCTCACCATAGCCTGCAGAGAAATCTCAGCTCCAGCACCTGGAGCACCTCCTCCCGCTCCTTCTCCACTGACCTTGGTGTCCTCTTGTTGTTTTCCCTCACATGTTCTCACCTTCTCCTCTTCTCTGACTAGAAGCAAATACGCCATGACTTTGTTTTGATTTTTTTCTTAAATATGTCATTACCAACCTCTCTCATTGGCCCAGTTTTGGGCAGCAGCATGGACATCTTCAAAGTCATCAGAGATTGGCTCTGCCGGACATGACAGAAGCTTCCAGCAGCTTCCCAGAGGAGCTATCTTTGTGGCCCCCCTGCTATCAAAAACCAGGCCATGCCAAACCAATACAGTGGATGAAGAAGAAAGAAACTTTTGATGATTTGAACATTTGTAAGACAGATTGTAAAGACAGAAGAATTAATTGATGGTGGATTTCTTAACCTAGATAGAAGCTTGCAATTGTATAAACATTTTTTAAAGTTAGCATTTGGTGTATATTTGAGAAAATTTCACTGGCAGTTCTAGTCTTTACTTACAGTTTAAAATAAATTGCTATCCTTTCCAGCATGAGAACAAATGAAGAGCTTTATCCATGCAACTTTGCTTATGCTCAGCTTATGCTCATTTGCGCACATAGAGCAAAAACTTAGCAGGCATTACAAATTAATTGTCTATTTTCTTGATATAGGTTGTCTTTTACAGGTATATTTAATAGCATGATAATGTCATCTTTTCAAGTCTGGGTAATAACCAATTATTGTTAAAACTATATATTTGTAAAAGAATCTTTAAAAGCTCAGAACCAGACGGCAAAGGAAAAGAGAGAATATGTTGCACTTAATGGATCTGATTTTAAACCCAATCTCAAGCTGGGCATGGATTTTTAATGTTTGACTCTAGTAGGTCTACCAAGTCCTAAATATTTAAGACTGGCCTGTAGCAAATCTACGTGAGAAAAAATAGATTTTGAAAATAGAAGGAAGAGAAGTACCATAAATCAGTTGATTTGGAACTGAGAAGAAAGCATGAAACAGGAGGTAAGACATTCAAAAATAACACCAATTAGTAGGAAAGTGGTCCTGACAAGAACTTACCAGACAATATCTGGCTAATTCTGAGGCAGCTGATGGTACTGTCAAACTCATCTATGTAGTAGTGTGTTTTTTCTTGTTCAAGGTTGTAATAGTTTGTTCTGTTACCCCTAGTTTTATATTGGTTGGTCCCAGAAGCTGTATCCTGCGGTTGTACCCAGGGCCTTTATAAGGGGTTGGAGCAGAGCAACACACAGTCAAACCAATATATTATCACATGTGTTCTCCATTTATTATCATGAGATGGCTGGTTATATAGAAACTGAGATAGTTTACAGTAACAGGTGTCTTCTGATTGGTACACCAGGTGAAAAGATTGCAAATATTTCTACTGTTAAGGTGGCTATGGTAATAATAATGCAATTGCTCTATCTAAAGTTAAAACACATCTTAATTAGGAAATTCTTTCTGCGCCACAAGGCCTAACCACTTCTACACAGGCCTGAATCCAAGGCCTAAACCCAAGATAGCTCAAAGGTCACTCCAGAGCACAATCATGCCCAAAATCTCTGAAACATTCTGTTACAGTATCCTCCCACCTTCCTGGTCCACTACTCCAAACACCTCCCCCTGTTTCCTACCCCCTTTCCTAATAAGGTCCTAGAGTCCTACCCTCCTCCCTTGTCAATCATTGTAACGACTCCTGAGTTTCTAGAACCTTCCCTGCCATTCTATGTTCCTTGATATCCCATTGGGTTGTCCAAGTCAATCCTCTGCCCTGTGGTCCCTCATTGTCCTTAGTGTTGTAATCCCCACCTTGAGTTCCTCCCCCGAAACCTCCTGATTGGTTGTAACATTGTTCCTGCCCCTTGAACCTCCCCTGCATATAAGCTGTTGTAACTCCCTATTCGAGATCCAGTCTTCACTGTCCCCTCTCAGATAAAAGTCTTGAGAAATCAAATGGTGGACCCTTCTCTGCTCTTTACTCTGGCTTTTGGCACAAACTTACAGCAGAGGAACCATGGAGTCAGCCTGCTTACAGCTATCCCCTCAAACCGCTACCCGAGCCATCCTAGGTTAGGAGCGGCCACTCTTGGCACGAGGTCGAGAAGGGAGCTGGCCGGAGGTGGCCCGGTGGACCTCGTGTCAATCTATCATGAAAGCAAACAGGCATTTATGAAACATGGTGAATTTTTACAGCAGCACAACTTTTGGTCTCACAAGATGCTGAAACTTTGGAGTTCTGGGCCAAGAGAAATTGTATCACCTGTTGAACAGTTGAAAACTGTGGACAAGTCTGGAAAAAAAATCAAATAATTCATGTTTTATGTAAAATAAGCTAGCTTTGGAAATTCTCCAACAATTCAAAAGATGTGAGAAATCTTCACAAAAACTTTACTATTGCAGTCAGTCCTTGTTTTGTCACACATATTTTAAAAAATGACAGAAAAGAGAATATTTCATCTTCACATGATTTATTTAAAATGTAAAATTCAGCTACTTGCTGTAGTTCTATCCTTTCCATACCTTTTGGAAGGTTGTTTTTTTTTTTTTTTTCCGAATCAAGAAAAAAATCTGAAACAAAGTATTTACTATAGTGGTGTTTTACTTTCCCAAAAAATTTCAAGGCAGAAGAGTCTGATTTCTAACAAAGTGGTTTTGCCAGCACTCACTGTAGTTCACCTTTTTAAAAAACATTTTACTGCCAGTTGAAGTAAAAACTTAGGCAAGAGGAATGTTAAAATACCTTGAATACTGACTGAGGCACAATTATTATGAAGTCTTGTTTCTGCTCAATCCACTTTTTTTTTTTTTATCCCTATGTACAGTACAGGCTGTACAGGCTGATTTTATTCAGTGTATTTGTCCTCTGTATAGAATGGAGGGGCAATTATTGCACTGAATTCATAGAGCATGATGAACTTTGTTAATGCTCCATCCACCAGACTAACCTATCTATTTCAATCACTTCTTTCTCTTTGATCTTCTACAACTAGGGCAGCAGTTTATTTCTCTCATATGCTTATGAAGAAAAAAGGGGAAAAAAGGAGCAGATTTATTGTATCTCTTCAGTTTCACAATTGTCTCTCCTTCAGCAGGAATGCCAAAAAGTTGTAAACATATATAAAACCTTTTAGTGTGAGTACAGTCTCTTAATTAAAACTACTCTCTCTCTTAAATATAGCTCTCTCAATTTTAATCTAGTAACATTTTGCCCTGGTGGCAGGTGTCCAGATCCATCGTTACAGTCCAAGATGATTCAGTGGCTTTCTAGCCCCACAAGGCTCTCTACTTTATCAAAAGTATGGCAGAGGAGAAGACAGGAAGTAAAATGATGAAGGAATAATTGAAACACAGGAGCTCAACACACCAAAACCAAGAAAGCTGACTCAATCAGCAAGTCAGAGCTGCTGACTAAAGTAAACCTCAATACCAAATAACTTGGTATTACTTAAGGAAGTTGTGCAAAAATGGCTAATTGGCAAAGAGACAGAAAAAAAGAAAAATTGATTCCATCTTCAAGAGAGGCTATGAAAGGCACAATTTTTCCCTAAAGACAGTACTGGGTATGCCTTATATGCCTTATTGTAGTCTGTTGTAGGCACTGCTATTTTTTCTCTTCACTCAAGACTTTGTATTATTAGTCATTAAACTAAATTAACTAAACACAAAAGTAAAAACTGGGAGAAACTTTGTCAAAATGAATGCTAACAGACTAACAGACAGCTCTTTTTTTTTCCTTAGTTCAGATTTTATTTTTGAATAGTAATATTATGAAAATAAGATTGACAGTCCCATTGATACTTGAAAATATGCTTTTTCTTCTTCACTGCACATTAAATTTTTCCCAAGCTACCACACGAGATTGGTAATATGATGTGCAGTCTGTTACTGTTCAGCATTTTGACCAGATCAGTAGTATCTGAAAGTCAATCAGACCTTTGAAGTGCTAAATTACTGGACTGATTTCTGTCCTTGGTAAAGGATAACAGCACATGTAACTGACATGCTGCTTGGTCTCAAACTGAGTGAATGAGCTTTGGGAATGTTGCAGAAGTTCCTGACTCGTCTCTCCCATCTGGAATGATCTCTGAAGGTTATGTAAAAACCATGTAAAGACACTTCTGTGGTTACTGCACGTGCCAAGTCTGCTGCAAGGATATGCAGAGGAACGCTGATTCTCAGATTACCAAACGACACTTTCTCCTGAAAGATAAACTACATTCTATTAAGACACATTTCTAATAAATACAAATTGCCAGTCTTCTAAACTAATATAAAGTCCAGAGAAAATAGACCAGTATTCTTCTTTTCTGTGAGGGAAGGTAATTGGGATAGATATGAATAAACTATCTCTCAGTATATGTAAAACCTATGGAGAAATTTTGGAAACACAGGGGAATAGAGCATTAAAAGCTTTGGAAACAGGATATGTGAGAATATTATCAATACCCACCCTTCTATAAAGCATTAAGCTATTAACATTCTTATTAGGGATTTGGTACTGATGTTGTCAGGCTGAACAAGAAGAGATAAGGGACAATATTGCTTTTGTACCATAAAGAAAACTGTTGATGGATCCAAATTTGTCAAGGAATAAAGCAACAGCGCTGGTAGCAAAAGAACCAAACAAATAAGGTGACAAAACATAACAGGAAAAAAATCCACCCATGCTGGACATTCTTAGCTGTCAGTTTGGCTTTTTTCTGAGCTAAATTCAGGAACAGTAATTCTTCTATCTCTAAATGACAACATTTGATCATATTTTAAAAGCAGGCTTCCACCACCTGTTCTTACACTGATGAGCTCCTGCATGATTTCCATTTTACCAAGGGAACTATCAGTATTGCAGAGCAAATCACAGTGTGAGCAGTGGTGGCATTCATGAATATCAATAGTGGGGGGTCTGATGATCCAGCACCAGCATGCCTGCTGCTTTTGGTAGTCAGGATTCAATTCCTTGCTCTGCAACCAACTTCTACAGCATTAACAAAGCTATATAAATCTGTTTGGAAAAGGCAGATGGATGTGAGTTTAGTCTCACAAGGTTTTAACTGAGCACTCTGGAAGCTCTTGAGAAACAATAGTTAAATCTACTAAACTAATATCCATTGCCTTTCAGGAATTGTGTACCATGCCAATTAGAGCAGCCATTTGGTTTCTGGTCCAGAACTGGCTCATATCCTAGCATAAGATGGCACACTGAGTTCACATCATAGACTCCCAATAATCTCATAGTATTTCAATTTTTGAGTTAGCATATTTTGAGAAGTGATTTCTCTTCATTTGAGACATGGCAAATCACCCTAACTCACCATCTGCATGCTTCTACTCTTTGGCAAAGTCAAACAGTAGGAGCCAGGTGACATTTCCCTTTACTGTATTATTTATCACTGTGATAAACCACTATCAATGGCTGCATTACACAGGCGGTTTCTGCAAGTCACCTGAAAGCCTCCACTGCCCTTTAGAAACACCGAGCCAACACCAATTTTTGGCTGGTCAATCTGACACTGCTGGGGGTTCTTCTCTGTGAAAGTCAGGTCTGAAGTTTGGCAGTAAAATGAGAAAAGCTGCAATATCACCTGTTGCTTCTCTTCAGCATCAACCACAGCCTTGTCCGATCCACAACCCTTTTTTTTTGTCAGTGAGGAAGCTACAAATATGTGGCCCTCTAGCCCTTTGCTTTCGTTTAGACTGAGGTTATATCACCTCTCCTAAGCCTTGTAATGATTGACCCGTGAAAGTATAGGATTCCCTTACCTTACAAAAGCAGGGGTTTTTAAACAGATGTAAGGTACACCAAATATATGGGCAGGAGTTTAACAGTCAGCCTTTTTTGGTTTAAGTAATGATTATATGAAAATATAAAGAATTTTCTTTCTGATATTTTCCATCAAAACAAAGGATAGTAACAGAAACTAGAGTTGTACTTTTATGAGGAATAGAATTATATCTGGTTTAACTGGTTAAAATTGCATATATTATTCTATTCTCCACAATAGTTGGTTGCAATAAAGCAATATGAAACCTAAAGCCAGATGGGAAACACATCCACTGAAATATATCACATAATAAAAATAATTTTCTCTCAGACTTTTTTCCTTTTGTCTCTTCCCTCAAAGAAGCAGTTTTTAATTAAATTATATATTTCATTAATTTTTGCCTTTGATGTAATCTTTCTTAAATAAAGGAGTTGTTTTGTGGGTTTTTTTAAGATTATTTTCTCTTTGTCTCTGTTATACTTCTGTGTGGTAAACTAAAGACTAAATACTAATAAAAATATTATTCTAATACTTACAGTTGAACATCCCATATGAATACAAATCACCTACATATATATCAGAAATTGATATATTAGGGAAATAATATATCCTAAACATTGTTATGTGTCAGGCTATTCCTATTTTTTCGCTATAAAAAGAAAGCAATAGGAACAGTATGATGTGCTCTGAGAGAGACTACTAGATATGCTACCATGGAGTCAAGAATGTACTAACACTATAATTAATTCGAAATAATCACCATTCTCAATTAAATTTTGTCTTTATACATCTCCTAGTTATTAAGAATCATTCACATGTTAGTGTGAAAATTTTGAACCATCTGAACTGCTTGAATTGACTGTTGAAGGCTGATGATATACCTACCACACATGGCACAGCTTGTCTAAGTCAGATGGTACTTTTGTTTTCCTTGACTGAATATATAAGCTAATGTAAGTAAAAAATAATTATTATTTACAAATGGAAAAATAAGTTTTTATGCAGCTTTTATGTCCCATAATTCTTATTCAGTTAAACCTTTCTGTAACTGTTTATGTCTTTGAGCTTGTTGGCTAAACAGCACAAAATTTTGAAGATAAGGCCATTCACAAGATCTCTCCATGAAAGCCCTCTTCCGTCCTCTCTCCTTGCCTCTCCTCTTCTCTCTTTTGGTCTTGACCAAAAGACTTTGGTCTTGACTTGCAGTAGGTCTAGTCCAAGTGGTTTTACCAGGAATGTCAGTATATTATACCAGATCCAGCTCAAGTAGGTTTTCCACTGCAGTGGGAAAGAATAGGTGAGACAAATATAGCACACAGATATGCAGTTTTAAGAAAGAGAAACACATAGAAATGAAAAAGTTAGGAAAAAAAGTGTAAAGCAAAAATCTGAAAGGATAAATTCAAAAAGGAATAAAACTTGAGTTTAAGATACTACATTAAAAGACAAAATAAGAATAAACAAACAAACAAACAAAACAAAAAAAAAAAAAAAAAAAAAAAAAAAGGAAAAAAAAAACTGTCCAGCTAAAACTGTCCTGCATTGATCAATAAAAAAGTTAAAGAGACTTTCACACAGAAGATGCTGCCATTTAAAAACTGGAAAGCTTTTTCAGCTGAGGAGAACAGAAAAATCCATAATACATAGCAGGTCAAATAGAAGCAGGAAATTAAAAGAGCTAAAAAAGAATTTGAAGAGCATCTTTCAAAGCATGCTCAAACTGATAATGAGAAGTTATTAAAATACATCAAAATTAGCCATCTAGGGAATGGGTTGGATTGTTTGATGACAAGAGTTTTAAAAGGGAAAATCGTGAATGATAAGACCATAGTGGAGAAGTTCAGTGAAACATTTCTTTCATTTTTGCTGCATGCTGGGTGCTGGGGATTTTCCCAAACCTTGTAAATTATTTGTAGTAAATAGATCAGAGGACCTAGAAAAATGCAGGGAAGCCTAAGAGTCCTGAATATAAAGATTTCATGATGGGCTGGTTCCCTGCTCCCTGGCTTTGCAGAGACTGAAACCACTCAGTGCTGCTGTGGCCCTGATCTGCGCTGCACTGCTTGGACTTGATGTGTTTGGAGACTGTATTATTAACACTTGACAGAAAATGGATCTGTTTTATGGGATATATAGGCTGTCCTTTCTCCAGTGGCTACCTAAGTTCACCTTCCTTCCTTGTCTTTCCCTCAAATTCTTCATATTTCTCTTGGAGCAAGTGCTTCAACTAGGACTGAAGCAGTACTCATTTGGTCTCCTCCTGGCAAGCATGGGTTTAATTTCAGCAGCATATTGCAACTTCACTCTGAGGATTAATTAATTTTTCCTGTGGGTGGCAGTCTACATGCCAAAATAAAATTTATTTTACTTCCAGATTCATTGGTTTTGCAGTAACCAGTAAAGCATTAGCTGGTGAAGATTGCACAGAATATCTGAGCAGGATAAATGAAGTCCCTTAGTGCAATATCTATACTTATATGTCAAATATAAAGTTTCTCAGCTACAGAATTTCATGATCGAGTTGGTGTCTGCATATCCCCTGCAGCTATAGAGCTTAACACAAAACCTCCACAATGAGCAGGGAAAATAAAATGTAAAAATAAATAAATAACTGTGAATAGACCTTGGTAAAGACAGTTGATTCAATGCCACAGGATGCCACCCTTGTTTGTCTCTGTCTGTCCTAAATCGGCATTGTATCAGGAGCACAAACTTCTTACATACAAATGATTTCTGGACATGCACTTCAGCCTTACCAACTATATTAACTAATTTCAGCACTGGCATTGTTAATTTTTCTGAGCAGCTGGACAAAATAGAGTTAGATTTTTCCCACGTTTCAAAAATAACTATGGGAACTTATTATAAGAACTGCCGTAGCAGAAAGAAATCTCAAGTTATAAATAAGGTAGATATTATGAAAAAGGAATCTATAGATCATACATTTGTTCATGAACCTGAGACAGTGATCAGTAGTGTTTCTTTCCCATACATATTTTAGATAGATCTTATCTTAAAGATAATATAAATAAATTTTGTTTCTCTAATAATAATGATCTGAGAAGTCAGCAGGCAACAACTAGCCAATTCCCATTTTTGGCTTGTCCTTTCCCAAAGACAGGATAATGATAATAGGAACAGGCAGCTCTTTTTTATTTTTTCCTTTTTTTTTCTTCTATTTTTCTTTTTTCTTTTCTTTTTTTTTTTTTTCCCCTGAATGACTTGCAGTCAACAAAGCATAGTCTTGTGATTGAAGCACTGGATAAGAACCTACAACTACACTCAGTTCCCAGGTTTGCCACAATATTTGTAGACTATTATGGGCAGGTATTTTCTGTGAGATTAAGTTCACTTCCTTTTTCCCAGCTGGAAGATAGACATCAAGGCTCTATCTATTATCACTAGAAATAAAAGCGCTTTCAGAGAGCAGCTCCTTCTTTCCTAACAAGCCTAGCTTTTGAATGGCTAAAATTAGAGATTGTCTTCAGATTTCTGTTCCTTAGAGGAGGAGAAATATGGAAGAACATTAAAAGCTGAGCTGTGTGGAATGTTTTGCACATGGATGAATACTCAGTACCTGCTATTGGCCTGGCTAAACAGACTCTTTGCAGCCTGGCCCCAAGACAGCCCCATGGAAAACTCTCACACGTGCATGTTACGTACAGTGCAAATCCCACCCGTGGGAATGGAGCGCATTCTCTGAGCCTGATAATATTGCTTTCAGAGGTCCTGCAGCTGCAACTTCCCTCACTGGATGCCAGTTGGTTTGGACTGTCAGATGGGCTCCTCTCAATTGCTTGTGCTGGCTTTTCTGAGAATTTGCTGATAAAAACTAAACCATTTTAAATAAAACTCAGTTCAGAGCGGCAGCAAGAGATCCCAAGAGCATGTTTTTCATCCTGCCACACCCTGAACTTTCCCCAGTATTATATGCCAAAGACCATAAAAAGGTGCCTCCACAAGTGAAAGAGAAATGCAGCTCAGCTCAAAGCCATTCTCTGCTGTGGGCTTTTTTTTGAGCTCATTAAAATTACCAGACTCCTCTGATGCTTTATGGTAGCTAGGATAGTAATGATTTTCTTTCAAGCTACTAACTTTCTTCCAAAATCAAAGCGAAGTCATGTTTAGCTTCCCATTTGCCTGACTAGGCTTATCCTGCTGAACTAAATGGAGTTTCCTGCTTTTTCTCAGATAAGGGATATAATTACTTGGTAAAATTTAAATGTAATTTGTTTAATTTAATTTATGATTATGAGTTTTTTATAACTACATGAATTTAACTTTTCACGTATAAGAAAGACTGTATCCTCACAATACCCTTATAAAATACTCTGTATTATGGGCATGAAAAGGAGGTATAAAGGGTTTGTCTGGGCATGACATAATAAGAAGCATAGGCCTGACTTTCATATGTGGAAAAATGACCAAACCCAATCTTATGGCATTGGTAGGGCAGCAAGTCCAACTTTGTAAACCTTTTTGAGAGAAAGTGTGTGTCACTTCAAACTGCTCAGATGTAAAATTGCACCTCTATTTTAGGTAGAACCATAGGATTAGAGCATAATTCAAGTTAGAAAGAAGTCTGGGACGTCTTTGGTCTCATTACCTACTCAAAGTGGTGAAGTCAGCTATGACAACAGAGTAGGTTGCTCGGAGCATTATCCTGCTTGTCCTTGAAAACATCAATAGTTGGACACTGACAATTTCTCTTGTCAACATGTCCCAGTGCCTGACAGTCCTTGTGGTGCATAACATTTTCTTCACATCCAGTCAAAACCTGTTTCTTTTCCAGTTTGTGTGTGCTGTCTCTTGTTCTCCTGCCATTGAGTGCTGTGAAGAGCCTGGCTTGGACTTACAGTTCATCTTAATTTGCAAAATTAGTAATATATACAGCAAATTATGCAAAAGTACTGGTACTAATTGAAATATTACTGATGCACTTGCAATTCCTGTGGTCAAAACATGCATTGAATGTCTGAAAAACAGGAATGGAGCCAGTATGTCTGAGTCCAGTTGTGTGTCCTATCTATTAATCAATTTGACTACATTGAAAAGAGCTTTTATTGAAGTGTTGAATATGGTTCACTGTTGCTTTTCATAGACTGTTCTAAGATGGAACCTCAATTAGGAAAGTGTTACTTTTGCCTTCTGTACTCTTATCTTTCTCTCTCTTCATTTACTTTTTTTTCTTTTTGTTTGTTTGTTTTAGCTGATGTTCTTTCGTGGTTTTATTCTGTTTTGAAAGCAACCCATTTCAGAGTCCTTAAAGAGCTTTTCAATACATATCAATCCTTCTCTTTCTATATTATTTGATTTCTCTGTTCTCTGCTTCAGGGGACCATTTTAAAATTTAACCCAGGATGCCTGTCCCTCCATTTTGACCACCTTTTAAAAAAAATATATTGCCTTGATCTGTGTCAAATATTTTTCTTTTTTCTCCTCTCAATATTTTACTGATTGGTTATAAGCATGACTTTCAATTTTTTATTTTATTTTTTGTTTTCCACTTGAAGGTGAAAGACATAGTTGTGGTTTATTACCTTTAGAAAATGAATTCTTCTCAGTGGTAACATTATAATTTAGGTTTACTTAAAATCTCAATGTTGAAATGAGCAATGCAAATTTTATTATACAATGTCACAGTTATTGATTAAAATTGAACTGGTACATTTATGCAAGCATCTTTAAGAATGATTATGACTGAAAACATTAAATAAAATACCTTTTGGTTTTGTATGGAAATAGCCTGTTTAGCATAGAGAAGAGAATGCTCAGGGGGGATCTTAACAATTTGTATGAGAACCCGAAGAGAGAGGGCAAAGATGGAGCTGGGTTCTTTTCAGCAGTGCCCAGTGACAGGACCAGAGACAGTGAACTGAAAAAAGGGTCTTTCCTCTGAACATCCAAAACCACTTCATCAACATGAGGGTGACAGGGCATTGCCTTAGGTTGCTCAGGGCAGTTGTGGAGTCTCCATCCTTGGAGAGAAAGAATGGACAAAAAGCCATCTGGTCCTGGGAAACCTGCTCTAGATGGTCCTGTTTGAGCAGAGGGCTTGGACTGGGTGATCCCCAGAAGTCCCTTCTAACCTCGACCATTTGGGAAGAGCTGGGGAGTGAACTGGATTGAATGATCTAAGATTATTAATCAGATGGCAATTCTATGTGTCAGATTTTTTGTCCCTTCTTTATATGTATTTCCTCAAATTTCAGACAGAGTTGTCAATCTCTTTGTGTTTCTGTCAAAAAAAAAAAGTTGATGACTCTAGTGAATAAAAATGTCAATAATGTTAGATTATATTTTACTTGTGATTTTCCGGAATTTCTAAACAATGAAATTACTTCACGTACTATTCCCCAGTGGAATTGCTGAATGTCATGTGTGTAGTCCTTAAATTACTGGTACAGAAGACTTGAAATTTGCAGCAATTGGAGTTAACAGATATGTGTGGATAATGCATATAGAAAAGAAAGGTGATGGAATATCATTCTCCTTTGGCATAGATTTTAAACAGAAGTCCTTTCCTTTCTGGTTTATTGGAGTACATATTTCCTAAAACTGGTATTTTTGAGGAGATATGGCTAGGGATTGTTTGAGAATAGGGGATATACTTGAAGGGTTTTTACCAGGCATTGATTCCTAATGCTTTGCTAACCCTCTTTAATATCTTAGTTTATTAAAATGGGATATAACTTGGATAATTTTGGTCTGTACGAGGAGCACTGTAGATGTGGGATTTTTTCTATACTGTGTGCACAAACACATATGAACATGTTCCTAAATCAAATGAATATTCCTGCTAAATCAAATTTAATACATCATTCACAGTTGTTACTGTATCCTGTTCCAGTTCCTGGAGGACAGATAAGTATCCATATAGCTGGCCATCCATAATCCTTTGGATTAGGAGTTATGAAAAGATATTTTTTAATCTATGTAAATTTTGAATTTCATACATTAGTATCAATTTTTGCATTTAATACTGTGATGAAAATACCATAATAAAATAATCCATATTAAATTTATTGTAAATGCTTTTCCTATGAAAAATAGATTTAATTTTAGATTTATAAGATCCTGTTTTATTCCCTGCCACTGTCTCAATTTCCTCAATAAAACTGTTGTTAACAGTATGACACTGTCAACAAATATTAAAATCAATAATTTCAGTTATGAATATCACACATCATGTCACCATAAACTTCAAAATCCCAAATGAAGCATCTCTGATTAGTTATTCATAAAATCATTGAAAATACAGCAACGCAGTTCATCACATTACCAGATACCTATATCTGGGTAAATAAAGTGAGTTCTAAATATATTGACACAGATAAATTATCACGATCCTGACTCATTAATAAGTTGTCCATTCCTGAAACTTACGTCTTTCGAGATAATTTTGCCATTGTAAATAATCTTGTGGAAGTTACTGTTTTTAAGATTATTAACATGATGTACTAACTAAGGAGGAAAGTACAGCTAAATAGAATGGTAGCACAATTTCTTTCCATTTTCTCCAGGGTTAGAAACATAGGGGTTAAATCTATTTTTATGTGAAAAATCTCAGCTTTCAAGATCTCCATGCAAATACTTCTCTCATAAATACATATTTGCAAAAGAGTTTGGAACACTATCTCTTTTATCAAACATTCTTCTGAATATTCACAGAAAGCAAACAAAAGGGATTGTGAATACTTGTCAGAGCAGATTTACTACATGTAGCTGAACAAGTATTAGTGAATGTGGGATTTTTTTCTGTAATCTTGCACATACTGAGCTTTTCAGGGTAACCAAGTGACTCTGTTGGGTGTCTCTCTCCTTCCTTCACCCTTAAAAACCTCCAACACAGCTATGTTCCTACCTGCCTTCCTCTCCGTCCAAGTTACCTTTCAAGGTAAACAATAGATGTGCAGAGTAATAACAGAATGCTTCTTGCTATTCATGAGGGATGTGACCAAGATATGCATCTCACAAGTGGGATATGTGTTCCAAGACTGGAACACACTGTCTAATACATGAACCACACAAATTAGAGAAAGCAATGAAATTCAGACACTTTTTATCTCAGTGATCTAGCCACTACGGACAGCCTTCTCCTAACAGATCTACAGATCTCCTTAGATTCTATATTCATGTTTCCAACTTGCATGTCTTATTAGGTAGTGAACCTGTAAGACCACTCTTAAGTGATATCTTCATAGCACATATTTTTTCAAAAGGACTGGAAATATTAAAAAATATTTAAAAGCATATCAATGCTAATTTGTTTCATTTGTTTTATAGGGTTTTTTTTCTGTGCTTTGGAGGGGTTTGTCTTTTTTTTTTTTTTTTTTTTGGTTTTTTTTTTTTTGTTTTGGGGGGTTTTTTTTTTTTTTTTTTTTTTTTTTTTTTTACCTTGGGTCCTGTCTTTAGCAAACAAGCCTTGATGTCCTTACACTTCACTTTGAAATCATCCCGTTTCTAGTGTATATATATTTTTTATACTTCTAAAATATCAGATTTCCCTCTGGGGTAAACCTGAACATCTCAAATATAAATCTTTAGCAAGCAGGAAGAGCCCTGTAACCTTTCTAATGTATGTACTTCAAGAGATGTGCAAAAAGTTGTCTTACAGAAAGGTACTTCACCTGTAGGCCATTGAAATAATATTCTCTGTTTTGTGTTGTATCAGTCTGGGTGTGATAACATTGACTCAGAAGCTAAAACTGTTTCTTCTCTAATCTTTGAAGAGAAGTCCAGGGAAACATTAAATTTTATACATCACTCTAGTGATTCCTGGAGCAACATTGCATCCATACTATAATTCTAAAGTCCTGTGGCAATGATATTTAAGATTTCCTGACCAAGAATTCCCAAATACCTTTCAGTCTTGGATGAACCATCACAAGCCTTTGAAGATATTTTCATTTGACTTCTGATCTATATTTAGTAGGTTTAAAAATAACGCTAATAACTATGAGAGTGAGCTTTCTCTACTTATGCTTTCAGAACAATTCAATATATTCCAGTGTCAATCAGTTGCTCATTTAAACCTGATGGCAAACCCTTTCCTAATATTGCTCGTAATAATTAGTGTACTTCCATGGAGAGACATTTTTACTGCTTTAAGCAGAGCTCTTCAATATATATTTATAAAATTTAGGAAAATACTGTAGAGATTTGATTGGGGTTTTAGAATTTAAAGTAAAAGACATTTAGTTCAGATGTTTGACAAAGGACCCATTTAACAAGTCAATCATGTATCTGTGTCAGAGCTGCTGAATGTCCTACGTGAATACATGCATTCATATATATATATATATATGTATATATATATATATATATATATATATTCCTGCTAGGAAAGTACCAGAGATAATTGATGCAACATGATTCAATTATTCACCTCTTCATTTGTGCATGATATTGCCGCTGAGGTGAGAAACCTACACCTTGGTGGACTGCCTAATTAGGTCAGCCACCTTTGGTGCTAATGTCTAATAGCCAGGGTTGTAGCAGGCTTGTCTACCTCAATAATTATTGAGAGACACAACAGCTCTGTTCCACCGAGGGACACATGACAAGCAGAGTGAGTATTCTCCCAGCCTGGTACTGTGAATTGTAGAGTTTGATGCCTGAGTCAGCAGAATTAGATAAGCAAGCAGCAAGTAGCATGAAAGAAGATTGTAAGGGTCAGGGAGCTTTGGCCACGAGGGCAATTTGATTGCTTACTCCTCCAGGGCAGGTGATACTTACTTTTTCTTGCAATTCCCTTAGAGAGAAGAGAGAATCTTGTTATCAGAACTGAGGACTGATCAGCTGAACTGTGATGAATTTAGGGGGTATCAAATCTTAATACCTTAATCTAAAATGAAAAATGTGTTGGAGGCCAAGAGCTCTAAAGGCTATGTGATTTCATGGTAGATAAAGAGGGTCCAAGGGAGACACTGACAAAAGTAGATATGTAGTTGGAAGTTGCTACATAAATAAAGTAATTTGAGAACAAGGAGTATTTGCATACTACAAAGAAAGGTGTGGATGGAGCAGACAGATGACTGTGTGAGAGGGAAATACAAAAATCTGAGAAATTCTTTGTGTACCTCCCCAGAAAAAAATACTTTTGTGTTGTGGGATTGGTTTGGTTCTGGAATTTTTATTTTAATTAGTTATTGCCCACAAAAACGACTGCAAAATGTCTCTTTTAGAAGCTTTGTTCAATGCTTACTGGATTCTAAAAGCAGATCCTGTAAAGGTCATAATAAAGTCAGCTAATTCAATGACAAAAAGATGGGGATGTGGCAGGATAATTTTAACATTGCACTTATAGGGTAATTATCTTTGAACCCTTTGCTTTTTTTCTCGTTGCATATTGGAAAGGTATATTGTAATCATTAACATATTTTTAGCTTGTTTTTTAATGAAAAAACCACAAAACACTTAAACAATCAAGTAACTGTGAGTCACCACAGATGGGTTTCTGTTCATTTTATGACAATGCTGAATAGCATGGTCCAAAAACCTTTTTAATTGTAAGGATTCTATTTTAGAAACATGCCAGCCAAGCCTACTGTTTCAAGTACTATTTTAGAACAATCATGAATGAAGATTTAAGAACTAAAGTACTAAATAGACCAAAGGAACTCAAAGTAAGTCTTTATGCTTGTGAAAGTATTCTTCATCCAGGTAGTCATATATGCCTTCTTTTTCCTAATCACCACAAAACATTTACACACATTTTTCTTATTTGTACTTTCTTTTCTTTTGATATTATGGGACTTGGCATTTAGCGCACCTATCTCATGAATTTTTCATGCGTCCACTGCTCAAGTCTGTTCAGGTTCTTTTTGTCCAGGTCCCTCTGGATGGTATCTTGTCCTTGTGTTGTGTCAACTGCATCACTCATCTTTGCGTCGTTTTCAAACTTGCTGTGCGTTTGCTAGATCCCTCTGTGTCATTAATGGCAATATCAAAGAGCACTGGTCCCAAGTCACAGCCCTGAGGTGAAACACTTGTCATCAGCCTCCACCTGGGCGTACAGCTACTGACAAAAACTCCCTGACTGGGTCCATCTGACCAATTCCTTATCTACCAAATAGCCTACCCTTCAAATCCATCACTCTGTTTTAGACATAAGACTGTCAAGTGTGACCGTGTTGAAGGCCTTACAGAAGCCTAGGTAGGTGACATTTATCAGTTTTCCTTTGTTTACTGTTGCAGTCACTCCATCCTAGAAGGCCACCAGATTGATCAAGCATGATTTTCCCCTGATAAAGTAACGCTAACTATCTCGGATCACGTCCCTATTTTGCATGGGCCTTAACATTGTTTCCATGAGGATCTGCTCTGTGATGTTCTGAAGCACAAATTTGAGGCTCTACCACTTCATAATTCTCTGGGCCTTCCTTACTATCCTTTCTAGAATAGGAAGAATGTTTCCCTTTTTCCAGTCACACAGGACTTCACCTGACTACAGTAACTTTTCTAATATGATAGAAAGGTGCTTGGAAACAACATCAGAAAACTCCTGAAAGAGCTGCCAGCCAAAAAACTGTACTTAAGGACAGTTTCCAAAGGACCTCATCCACTAATTATTTAAAAAGCTGAAAGTTTTCTCTTCTAAAGTTCAGGATCCTGATTTTGCTCCATGTTAGGCCCACTCTCTTTCAGATCACCAGGGCATCGTCACTACAGCCCAGGATGCTTCCAATCTTATTGACCTCTTCAGTGAGCTCATCTGCATTTGTGAGAACCAGGTACAGTAATATTTCCCCTCTGGTTGGTTTGTCTAATATCTGGATCAGGAAGTTTCTCTCTACACACCCCAGGACTCTCCTGGATTGTTTACCGACAATTGTATTGCCTTCCCAGCAGGCACTCAGGTGATTAAAATTCCCCATCAGGACGAAAGCTTTTGAGCACAATGCTTTCTGTAGCTGAAGCAAGCAGCTTTGTCAACAGACTCCCCTGGTTAGGTGACACGTTGCAGACCCCAGCCACAATGTGTCCTTTGTTGGTTCTGTCCTTGATTTTTACCCATAGATTCTGAACAGCTCGAGGCTGTTACTCAGAGATGACTTCACAATCTATCCCTTCCTTAGCAATACCACTGCCCCTTCTTCCCAGCCTGCCTCTTCTGAAAAGCTGGTAGCCCTCAATTGTAGCGTTCCAGTTGCGTGATTTTTGTGGGTTAGGTTTCTTCAGGGAAATTTCTTCCCATTTGTTGTCATGCAGATGGCAAATGGGCCTTGATTAAGAGATAAAAGATGTAGCCAGTGCATTGCAATACAGTTGGAATGGCTCTGGGGGTGAGGGGGTGACATGGTGGGGTTTTGTCAGTCTCTTGGTGGGGAGTGGTTCACTATTTGCCTGGCTTAGAGGGCAGACTTTTTTGGTGTTTGGTGCTGGACCTCTCCTGCCCAGAGGACTCACTGCTGCTGCAGAACTTTCCTTGCTGTTTCTCCTTACCTCTGGTAAGCCACTGGTTGCAAGAGTGGCCAGTGGGCTGGAACTTTTCAACAAATGCCCTTGCTGGGAGAGAGACCCTCAGCATCTGCATAGGTGCCTCAGGGGAAAACTGAACCCCTCTCTAATGGCTTGGGAATGATCTGTAGGTATTTCCCTGCTGCTTACTAAACTCTTGGTGTTTCCTGGTTCTTTGTCACTGAGAAGTACATACTTTTCCCCAGCTAAATTTAATTTAAAACTCTGCTACTAAATCCAGCCAGCTTGCTTCCCAGAACACTCTTTCCCCACCTGGTCAGGTGTGTCTCATAATCATTGACATTCAAAAAGAAAGAGTGATCTCCACATGATGCTTTATTACAGAAATTACCCTGTGATGAGCCCTTCACATCCACTGATTGTACAAGAAACCTCTAAACCTAAGCCTCAGTTAAACTTCTTACAGATGTTACTGGGCAGAAAAGTGCAACTTCTGCAGCATAAATAGGGAAAACAATGGGTTATGCCAAAAATATGAACTCAAGCTCAGGCTACTTTGAAATTTGTCTCCAAGGTTTTGGAAAGATACATGAATTGAATTTGCACTGTTCAGGATGCAAACCAGGTGTTTTAAGCTCTCAGTGGCCACCTTTTTTATCAAAAAAGAAGTCTATTTGGGTGGAAATTTACCACTGATATTGTGATGATTTCTTGTGGTTTATTTGCTGGGTTTTTGTTTTTTTTTTTGTTTTCTTCTGTTTTTTATTTTGGTTTTTGGTTTTTGGTTTTTTTAACAAGAAATTCAAAAACAGACAAATACTGTTTTGGTTATAATAACTTAATTCTGATACATAAAAGCTGTTGAAGGAAGAACAATTCCAAAGACAAATTATTTTCTGGGAGGTGATAATGGGTTTGTCAGATATATTAGTGTATACAGTGGGTTTGTCACCTGTTCATTCAGAAATGGGAAAGGATTTCATGGAGGAAGAAAGAGAAGGAGATTGCCTACAACTGCAGACTCTTCCCTTTTAGTAAAGTGTTACTGTACACGTGATGGCACATGCATCTGAGAGTGAATGCAGCTTGCAAGCATGGGTGAACACATGCTAAAAGGGAGAAATTTGAAATGCACAAAGACATTTATCCTTGAGCTCATATAAATTAAATCCCAAAGGAGAAGCAGAGCTGACATAGCTAGCTCCATTTCTGTGTTTAATTTAATTTTTGCTTTAAACCTTTTTCCAAGGAACAGTACTTTAATCAATTGTTCGAAAACATGGTTTGACCAAACTAAATTTTTATTTTGAAGTGGCAAGTTGCTATTTAAAACTTTTCAAGAACATAGTCTTTGACAAACTTGAAAGTGCTTAATTATGAAAGCACAGGTCCCTGATTAAATAAATGCTATAGGACAGCAAACTTCCAAGAGACATATCTAACAATTATTAACAATATTTTCTTTTAATACTTATTTTCTAGTGTTTATCCTCTGCAAATATGTAATTTAAGGGTTTTATTGAACCACAAAAATTGTGTTTGAGCCACTCACAAATACTAATCTACAAATCAGTACCATGCCAGTATTTTTAAAATTTGCTGAGTATCATGTGCCTAAAGTCTCAGCTTTTAGGTATAAAAAGCTGAGACTTTTATAAATCTCAGTTTTTTATACTTTTTAAGTATTAATTTTTAGACTTAGGTATAAAAGTATAATTTTTTTAAGTATAAATTTGGTATTGCAAATGCATCTGTAAAAGCCATTTGCAGAATGACAACCCATTCTTAACTCCATTTTGAAGAGGCTGGAACAAATGAAGAGAGAAAGACTAACAACTGCTATTTGGCTGCTCTGAACAAAACCAAAATGATAATTCAATAAGAAGTCTGATTAAAAAGGACAGGAATTAACAACTCCTAGTTCCTGTACTTCAGGCTGATTCTGATACTGCTGAGATTATTAGGTCACGCAATCAAGGCTCTTGGCAAGGATGCAAATTAAATATTTGTTCTTAGAGAAGGACTAACTTTGTTGTAAAAAGCCTGTGTAGCTTCAGAAACAGGCTGCATGGCAAATTGGTTTGGCAGCTCTAATCTGAATATGTAAGTTCTTTAACAATATTTTAGGAAAGCTGACAATAAATCAGCTAAAATTCTATTCTTTCTATAATTAACATAAATGGTCGAAACAGATCAAAAAACTTACATGGATTTCCGAAAAATAGGACTTTCTGACAAATTAAAAAAACCCTGCACTCAAAGTTATTGGTTTTTTAAATCCTCAACTAGCTGTAGTTAAGAGTTAAGCCAGACCTTGTGTTTGCCATTTCACCAGTCTCAGACAGGTTGGCACATGGTTTTCAAGTTTGTCAACATTTAATCCTGCAATCACACATTAAAAAAAAAAAAAAAACAAAAACAAAAAACAAACCAAAAAATAAAACAATAAAAAATTAGCATAAAGAAAAAAATAAAGATGTTTCCCATTTAAAAAGATTTCTCCACAGTCTTTTTGTTAATAGACCATATGTTGTCTGCAGCTGTCTGATTAGAAGATACAATCATGGTGAAAGATGTGTAGAAGAACAGAACAATATTTAAATTATTCTGGGACCAAATTACTCTTCAGTCTTTCACCAGAAGACAGCCTATTGACTCTCACATCTTATTACAAATATGTCTCTAGGACTTATTTTAAATGCACTAATTACTAATGGAGTGTAATGGCCATTGGTTAATCTCAGTCAATGACTCAGCTCACCAAATGAGGTTCATGCTGCACTGAGCGGTCAAAGGTGACTAAATCAAGAAAAGGTAACCACAACACCGCAGGGTAAAGTACATCTCTGAGTTTTCTTGATCTGTTGGTGGTTTAAAACAGACTTTGTAAGTATTTTGGTTTTGTTATAAAGATTGTTTTAGGAGGGACTGTAGACTTCCCTGACACACTATTATAATTTTTTCCCTAAAGTACAGATAAGAGCTATCAATTAATAAAACTGGAAGTGTTTTTGCATGTATTTAAACCACAGTGATTATAGAATTTCTGGGGAAAAAAAAAAGTTTTGTACTGTTAATCAGCTTTATGATTCAGGCTTTTCACCACAGAAACACATAAATTTCTGTGCTTATTTCCTGTGTTAAATTAACCAGGCAACACTCTGTTACTTACTGTAGTGGTTTAACCTCAGCCAGCACCTAAGCTCCACACAGTCACTTACTCACTCCCTCCCAGTGGGATGGGGGAAAGAATTAGAAAGGTAAAAGTATGAAACCTTGTGGATTAAGGTAGAGTTCCATAGGCAAAGCAAAAGCCACATGCACAGGCAAAGCAGGACATGGAATTAGTTCACTGCTTTCCATGGGCAGGTGGGTGTGCAGTCACTCTCAGGGAAGCCAGAGTCCATCATGCTTAAAGGTGACTTAGAAAGACAAACACCATCACTCCAAACATCTGTCCCTCCCCCCACAACCTCTGCCACTCCCAGCCCTCTCCCAAAGGCCTTGGTGCTGTGCAAGTGCTGCTCAGAAGTGACAAAAGTATCCCTGTATTTTCAACATGGCTTTCAGCACAAATCCAAAACATAAGATCAGGAATGAGGGAGGACTGTAGGGGAAGGTGTTCATGATTTGCTTAACTTCTCACTATCATGATTTGATTTTGATGGCTGATAGATTCAATTAATTTTCCTCAAGTCAAGTTTTGCCTGTGATGGTCCCTGGTGAGTGATCTCTCCCTGCCCTTATTTCAACTTCCAACCCTTTCCTTATATTTTCTCTCCCCTGCCCAGGTGAGGAGGGGAGTGATAGAGCAACCTTGGTGGGCACCTGGCATTCAGCTCAGGCCAAATGGCCATAGATGGACAAATTTACATCATTTTAGAAGAAAATTTGGCACAAAATATTCAAATACTGTCTTTTTTCCCCTTTGGAAAAGTAAATAAATTAAGCAGAGATGGGCATAATATTCAAAGCCTATTGTAAGTCTTATTTTTATTATAGGAGACCAGTAGAATGACCTGGGTGATGAATTAGGAGGAGAATATAATTTCAAGAGCAGAAAGGCAGATTAACTAGGCAAGTGCACTATTCTCTTCAGATAGCAAATTGGAAAGATTCATCACAGGCCTTCCCAAGAGAGCAACTAGTGAGAGCTCAACTACAGTAGGAGATGTTACTGTGCTATCCTACATGGTTTTAGTTGTTTATTTCCCCCAGCAGTAATATGTTCTACTTTGCTCATTCATTAGCATCTTAACTTTAGACTAGTATGATAGAACAGGATAATATAAAATACTCCTTTGTTCAATATCCCAGAGCAGTTTGGTGTCAAGGAGCCTGCATTTTATTGCAATGGCCAATAAAATCATAGGAATAGAATTGCATGGGAAATAGGAAGCTTACAAAGCATTGTGTAATTTTATTTGTTTTTAGTTTTCAGTTAATAAAATTGAGCATAAATTAAGTCAAAACCCATGAGTATATTTAGGTCTTGTGCAACAAATAATGCTGTTTATTTTTTCCTTCTTCTCTATGGTTATCCCTTAAAACCATGGATCTAAGTCTAGATTTGGACTTCAGCTTAAGGCCTGTGAGCCAAGATTAATATTTAGTCAGCCTTTGTATATGTCTTCCAAGAGAAAATGTTACCTGTTATTCCTTGAGTGCTTAGTTTTCTGTGGTGATGCTTAGAAACTAACTCCTTGTGCCAATAATTACTTTTTAAGTTTGATGGTTTGAAATGTGCTTGCATGTGAATAGATAGCTAACCTGTTACAACAGGTGAGAAGAAAGAAACTAAATTTTGGGAGTTGCAAAGAGCTTAATTCTACGATTAAGCAGCATCTTATAGGCATGGGGAATTGATTGCTTGTTACTGCATTGCATATTGAATACAGCTTTGAATTCATTGCATTTCATTCATACACATATATTAATTGGGTATCTTACTCAACAGACTCATTTTCTTCTCTTTCAAACGCAGGAGCATCAGTTGCTAGAACATTCAAATGCATATTGCCTTGTGAAAGACTGACAGCACAGTTTTTTGTTCAAAGGAAACTTTGATTTGGTGGTTAAAGATTAGACAGCAAGTAGTTAAAATCTCAGTGATATTGATGATCCTCTAATTTTTGAAAGGGTGCACATGATGACAAGGAACACACAGCTATTAAAAGAGCTTTGCTAAGCCAAGCAACATCTGGTACATCTGCTTGGAAAATGACATTTAGTATGAATTGAGTACTCACAACTCTCCTACTTTT
Source organism: Irena cyanogastra (assembly GCA_013397155.1). Taxonomy (NCBI): domain Eukaryota; kingdom Metazoa; phylum Chordata; class Aves; order Passeriformes; family Irenidae; genus Irena; species Irena cyanogastra. The sequence continues at coordinate 394,172 of VWZV01001799.1, forward strand.
TCAAGGATTATACTTGAACTCAACTACATGGCACTGGGACACTAAGAAAGTAGTTCTGAATGACTATTCTAAATTATTGAAGAAAGATACTGGTAGAAAAGCAAATTCATAAATGTTACACATCAATATGAGTGTGAAAAGTTTCCAAAGGGTTCTGTGGAATCTAGGACTGAGACTTTTTTTCAATTTTTACCTTTCTTTCTTTTTAAACCCACAAATTAAAAGATTCAAAATATCACTGAGCTAAAGTAAATAAAAGTCTGGAACACAAATAACTGATTGAGTAGGGGAGGTTTAATCATATCTTGTGAAAATACAGGAAATAGTTTTATGGTATCTAATATGCTTCCTAGCTTGGTAAATTGGAAGTCACTCTCAGTTTAGATAAGGACAAGCATTTAAAACTAAATTCTCAGAAAACAACCTTTACCTTTACCTGAGTAAAAGGGGACATTATTCCCAGAAAATATTATTTTCTATTAGATGTCACTTTATTCATTATACTCTATATAGAGGTAGCTCTTGACATAAGAGCACAGAATGTGTCTTCATTTGAACTTTATCAATGCATTCCAGTGCCAGGAATAACTCCAGAGAAACTGTCAGAAGACTGGATATTCAGTGTAGCTTAAATCAGTGCAATTCACAAAATCAGCAAAGCTGCACTGATTTATATCAACAGAGGAATGTTCCTTACTTAAAAACTCATAATACTGACATATATTTTGCTGTCTTTGAGGGCTCTGTGTGCACATGTATGTGTATTTTTTATCATTACTTCTGACTATTTGCAAAATGGGTCTTTTTCCATATGACAGATACAATTTTTTCCCCACTGCTCTCTTCAGAAAATAAAGCTGTTCTTAATGAATAATTTTATTGTGATATCAAACCCACAATTTCTTATTTCATCAAATAATTCCACAGCTATATCGTACTTTACAATGTCAGACATCTTTGTAGAAAGATCAAGACATTAGTTAGTCATATGAAAGCTTTTCACAGATTACTTACTTGTTTATGAAAGACTGAATGATGATTCAACAGATTGTAATCTTCTTTGAGTTAGCTGTGAACAAATGCCCCTGAAGGGTGCTAAGACACACCATATGGTGGGAAGTATTTGTCTTTCACATTGGAAACCAAGATTCAGGTGCACTTGGATGAAGGTGGGTTGTGCAGTAGCCACTTCCCATCATGGACTTATCAGGTTCTGCAATAGGTTGATTATAACATAGGGCTACACATTTCTTGCTGCCTGCCCCTCCCCCACATGTACACACATAAATTCCACCCCTGAGTTGCAATTTCACCATTTTCTTTTTAAATTATAGTACAGCCATTATAAGGGTCAGAGCTATTGAGACTGATCTAAAAAAAAGTCCATCTGGGATAATCAAGAATTTCATTGTACTTTCATCTGGATGAGACTTACTTTTGAATTTCAAAGCATGATGGCAGATGCTGCTAAGCAGATGGGAGGAGGCTTCTCTAAGGTGTACTTAGATCCCAGTGCAGAATTTCATAAGCCATTCTTTCAATAACAATGTCAATTTAAACAATCTTAACCTTTGCTCCTTCTCACTTACTCATATTGTCATGCTACCTACTCAGTTGCGGTGGTGATGTTTTTCATCTATGTTAGCTACTAACTCAGGTTCACTATGTGATACATACATATTTATAGCTCTGCACATGAAGGGATAATGTGGAAATAGGGCACAGATGTGAATTCCAAAGCTGTTTAAACAAATACTGCTTAAATAAAAATAAGTGTTCATGGTACTAAATCTGTAGTGGTGTTGCAGAGACATTCAGAAATATTTCTGTTATTAAGATTCAAGCTGTCAGTCACTTAGAAAATATGGTCAAAGGGGTAATGTTGTTACAGCTGCAATGCACCTATGACACATGATCTCCCTTCTGAAACTAGAAAGATGTCTTAAATAATCAAAGAGCATGTTTCTAGCAACATTGAGTGATCTAATAAAATATATTCTCTGTGACCTTGTCTCAAAAAACGTCAAACACCGATGGCAGAACAGACTTCAATAGGGCTGCTGATGGTAGTAATGATGATGCTCATGATTACAGAATTGGCACTTTTTTCACAACAATTTATTTCTGAAAATATAAATGAAGGAGATTTTAGATGTCTGTCTTGTAATTCAAAATTGGCACAGACAAATTTAAACTACACAAAAAATTTTCCTAGAAAATATCTCAGGTAATGAGGAAAATCTGAAGGAGAAAATAAAATCAATAAACTAGACTATACTAAGGTTTCGTTTTTCTTTTTTTCCACAGGACATACCCTATGGCTACTCAATGTTGCTCATATAATCAAGTAATTTTCTTTACTTTCAGTTTGTGACCTCCTGCTATAAATTATTTGCAGACAACCCTGGTTCCTTTCCCAATTGATTATGGTCACAGAAAAATATTTTCATAATAAATTTACATGTACATGCAGCCACAGAAAACCTCCACTTACACATTATTCCAAGCAAGGCTTTGCCTTTTTTCTTATGGTCCATGCTTAAAATATATTCTTTAAGTGGAAATCAAGCCATAAAGTTTTCTCACTTGTCCTTTGTTAAGTAGAACGTCAATGAGAAATAAAGAATGACACTATGCATCATCTACTGCTAATCATACTTTTCAATATGACTAAGGAGAAATTTTATTTCTACTCTTTTTATTACATAGCATTATCATACACTCTATGTAACTCCTTTGTGTTAAAAAAGTAGTAAGAAAACTGAAACTCCATAATTGCAGACTTACAATTGTCTCCACAAGGTGTACTTTCCTCTGTCTTTCACTCAACAAGAGTAAATGCACGGCAAATAGCTTGTTTTAATAGCTAACTGGGCATGGATTCATTACAGGTATTGTAAAATCAGCATATCTTAAAAAGCCCCTCTGTTCTTGGCAGAGTTGCAGGATATGGAAATGTACTAGCCAGACTTTTCAAACCCTTCATAGCACTGTGGTCTCTTTCCCAAAAGAACTGTCTCTAGGAGAGTCTACAAAGGTGAAGTAAATACCTCATCAGAGACATATAGTGTGGCTTGTCAAGAGGATCTGCTGTGGCTACCATTTTCTTTAGTGAAAGTTTCTTTAGGTTAAAGTCTTGCTTCTGGCCACAGTGCATGTATCACATTGCCTACAGAAAAATCCTAAGTCCTGCCACCTTGAATTTGGTCTGGCCAGCCTGGCTCTGCAGCTGGTGTGCTGCTAGCTGTCAGAAAGCTATTTCATATATTGCCTGAAGCAAGAAGGTGTGGCATAGTTCGCTGACCCTGCTACATGTGTGTTCTCAAGCACCAAGTACTGTAAAAGGACATAGGTTTTAAGTTCTTCCCTTAGGAAGTTGCAACAAACAATTAACTTTTACCACTCTTTATAAAGCAAGTGAACTGAATTTTATTCAACTATCACTGAGAAGGTGAATGTGGCAGCTCTTGTCATGATGCAGCAACTCAAAGTACTACCTCAACGAAAAGTTATTTTATTTCCATCTGCAAGGTACTATCTGCAGACCTTGAGTCCTGTTCTAAAATATCAAGAGCTTCTCTCTTTATTTTTTAATTTTTTTTTCTCCTCATAGGATCAACTGAATTTTCACTTTCCTGGAGATGAACTGTTATTTTTAGAAAAGTATAACTTGTTTTGGAAAAGAATCCTACTGATGTGACCTTATGTGGCAGGTAAGAAGCCTTCACCCTTCCCTGGTTAGAGAAAAAGTGCTAGAAAAATACACACATCCATTTTTTCCCCCCACAGCATTTGATAGAATGTAGTGCTTTTGCACAAATCTCATTTGGACAGTGATTCTCATGGCAGGCTAAAACCTCACAGAGGCACCAGCATTAAAGGTGGTGACACACCCATGCTGTCACCACTTATACATTGTGCAGAAGTTATAATGTCTCAGCTTGTCATAAGAGCAAATCCATTTACTGACGGTCCTGAAGGAGGCCAGCATTTCAAATGACACATAGGTGTCAAGCTCATGAAACAAGCCATCTCTATCAGAGAAATAATATCACTAAAGACATCTGTGGCCTTGTCTTATGACTCCTGGACTTTGATATTGTTTTACTGGCTTATGCTGAAATTGTATATATGGACTTTTCAGCAACTGAGCTGTTTTATGCAGAAATCTTATAAAGAGTCACACTTTTCACCACATTTTTTTTCCAGATAGCTGCTTTAGATGATAAACCCTGTTGGCAAAGGTGAACAGAAATTGAGCTATTATAGTGCCGTCTCTTAAACTGTAAAATAGGTCATGAGGTCATTAGTCATCTTCCACTTGCAGGGAAAATCAAATATCTGTATTTTGGTTTTTCTCCTCATCTATACAAGGGTTTCTTGGGTTAATTTAGGCTCTCGATACATCCAGTAACTGACAAAGGTGAAACTGTAGTTCTGAAGAAACAGCTTCATTTTTACATGAGCGGTGCAATACTTACTGCCCTGTGCTCTTTTTAGCATATTTAGGAGGATAAGGTGTGACTCAGCTTTTTTGCTTGTAGTTGCCAAACCAATAATATGACTGAATAAATTTCCTTTTTTTCTCCCTAACCCACTCTCATTTTGCTGTATTTCCAGTCTTCCTAACTCATTGATACAGCCCACGTTAATTTTTTTTCTAAATCTGCATGAAGATTTTCAGGGTTAAGTTTTTCTTTTGTGCTTTATTTTTTGAATGACTGTTAATACTACAGTGCTATCAAGTTCTACATTAGTCAGATTTTACTATCTGCATCATATAAGTACACACATACTGAATAAAAATTGTCAAACAAATTGCAGTGTACAGTAGTCAGGCCTTTGTCTTGATGATATACAGTCATATCCCCAGCAGCATATCCTTAACAAAGTTTTGTAATTAAATCATGCAAGCTGGTTCCTAATTAAGGATCATTGGCCTGATTACACTGACAAGTACAATTAGCATTTTGGCAATACCTGATTTTTGGTATACTGATATTTCATCACTATCACAAAACTTGCCCACTGTAATGACCCCAACTTTCTGTACTATTGACATATCTTTTTTGAACCAAAAGGAGAGCTTTCACTTGGATAAGTTATCTCAGTCCTAGTGGAATTTATTTTTAGACAGCTGTATTCATTAAATACTGTTTTAGAAAGTGAAAACTATGTTAATTTAATTTAAAGGGAGAGATTGCATGACCTTTATTCACAATGAGTTGAAGATTTGCTAAAGAAGACCCACAAAATCTTATCAGGTTACTCACAGAAGCCTAGTTTTTAAGAAGGAAAGCTGTAAACACTTGTGTGAAACATTGGGCACATCAGTTTTTCTGTGACTCCACTCTGTACTCATAGGCTTCAAGTTGTTTGTATCATCTCATTCAAGGGTCTCCATGCTAGGGAGAGATTACAGCCAGGACGCTGGTCTGCAGAGTCACCCTGTAACTGTTTGCATTTGTTTTAGCTTCCCACTGAATTGTCAGAATCCCAGAGACTGGCTGGTAACTAAAAGTTGAAGACATCTGAGAATTTTCAGTTCACACTTTGTTTTTCGTTTAGTTTTAGCTAAACTATGTCATGAGTATTCAACAAGAGCAAGAGGCTCTGAGATCCAGCACACTGAGTTTCTACCAAATTAGCCAGACTGATCAAAGTTTCAGAGAGGGTCTTTATTCTCTTCTTATATGTACAACCCATTAGCTGAAAGAATCATCCACATTTGTATCATTTAATGAAAATTAATGACCATTAAGAAATCTCTAAGAGAGCATAAATGCAAAGGAGTTTAACTAAAAACTGCTTCCTGCCTTCCTTTTTACCTTTCATTTGTTGTTTTTAATGAATGCATCTCATGGTTACTGAGGAACTGTGATCAATATTACCTGAAGAAAATAGGTAAATAAAGAAAATGAAATCAACCTAACCTTCAGAATGACATTTCTTGACTTTGTCCTCAGACAGTACATGTTATTTCCCACATCACAGTGAATGTACTAGTTTCGAAGGAACATGGCAAAACATTAGGAAAAAAAAATGTTTGAGGGAGCTTTAATCACTTTCTTGGCTTTCTGTTTGGCTTCAGTAAGCTAGACTGATGTGTGGAAGTAACAATGTTACATTTCTTATTGGGTCTTCTGATGGGTCATTTACTAAGGTGAACTATTAGCATCTTACCCTGTGTTATCAAGTAAAGAAGGGTATGTGTGAGCACAGGGCATCCACATATCACATTATCTGGGAATCCAGACTGCCTTGTGCCTTGGAATGGCTAGGGCAGCAAGTCAGGGAAGTGCTGGAAAGGGGAAAGACAGCTGTGATCCCCTGTGCGCATGCATCCCAGGAAATTCCTGGAGTGCCTACAGGACAATTCAGGAGGAACAGGCGTGGCAAGTGGGAAATGGCCATCTGGGTGGCAGAGAGAGGGAAGATGCAGGGAGACACAGCCAAGAGTCACCAGAGAGGCAAAAGAAAGTCATTCTGGCTTTCAACAGGAGTCTTTAGGTACCCATCATGCGTTAACACTTGCTGGGATGAGAGCAAGGTCGCAGGGAAAAATGTAAAAGGTAGAGGAAGGATGTATTTTAAGCTGTGACCTAGAAAAAAAGAACGAAAACATGAAAGAGAACAGGCTCACTTTAGAAAGAGTACTATGCTCACTTTAAAAACAAATGTCAGCTTCCAAGCCCTCACTAACTACAACACAAACTCTTTCTTCCAAGGTACTTCTTCCTGAGGCCCTTTCTCATTGGCTAAGTTGGAAGAATACTGATCCTTTCTCGTTTCAGGACCCCAGCATGCTGGCATGAGTGAAAAAATAGACAAACAAGCCAATATGGTTGTCCTAATGTTCACTTTATCAGAAGCCTCAACATGAGCATCTGAAAAAAATGCCCCACTGCTTCCAGTTTTTCTTCATGCAGTCTATTAAATTCTTTTTCAGAAAAAGCATTGATCTAAAGCAGTAATTTCCTTTTTTCTTCATGCACAACTATACTTAAATGTCTGGGGGTTACTCATTCCTTGAATCTTTTTTTCAGGACACTCTAAAAGATGGCGTGGGCTTTCTCCAGGGAGCCTGTCCTGAAGATGTGCAAACACAGCCAGTACTGTCATGCTGCCACTTTTCATAGTGTTATTGTGAGTCTCAAAACATATGGTGTTTTTCTTAAAGCTTCAGCTACCAGAGTAATGACTGTTTGCTGTTTACTTAGGTTATCAGCCATGGAGATTTTAATATTGAGGCATTTCACAGACCTTAACTTGTGTGAGGCAGAAACCCATCAAATCCTTATTTTACAAGTGAAGGAAAAAGGGCATGGAAAGATTAAGAAGTCTAAGGTCACAGAGAAAATCTTATGCATGTACTCAGGTTTTTCCAGGTCCTTTAGGCTGTTGTCCAAAACACTGATTTATATTTTTATTCAGCTTTCATGTAAGATTAGCAAGCAAACAGGAGACTAGAATACTTTGATCATGTAAAAATGACTGAAAAGGTTACATCTAAAATCTTAAGGTTAACAAATATTATTTCTTCTTTTAACACTTAAACAAATTTCATCTATTTAGGTCTTTAAGTTTGTAATTCTGTCACACCCTCCAACACAAGAAAAAGAATTTTTCAAATAATACCTTTCACAGTATTGCTTAACTTATACCCTTATGATAGAAGACTTGTTGAACTTCAAGACCAGATTATACAGATGAAACCAACCATGTCTATATGTCTTACTGAAAGCATAATAACCAGGCTCTGGCATGTTCACTGCTCAGGAGGCCAGTACAAAGAAATGACAGATTTTGAAGTGACTGACAAGAACCTGACAACGACCCTTTCTGTCCTGATTCAGGAGAAGCTGGCCTTTCAAAAGCATTTCTGCTTGAGGACGCTGACCTACCAATACAGCCAATGCCCTTTATGTTAAAAATGCTCGAACTCAGCAAAGAAAATAATCGCCTGAGGACAGAAAGCAATGTTCTCTTCAAGAAAGGTGATAAGGTAGTTAACTTAGCAATAACTTTTTGACCCTTTCTACTTCAGAAGAATGGTGTCATATTCAGACTAGATCCACAGTACCCCTTCCCACATAAAGAATGTCAGTACCAGGAACTCCCCTTTGCAATTTTCTCTTACCTTGAGGTTTATAGGGGGAGGGAGAAGAGCTGCTCAAGAGCTTGCACAGATCTCAGGGCAGAACTGAAACAGTGATACAGAATTGAATGCTCCAAAATGCAATAAACTCAATACAGGCTTTCCCTTTTCCTCTGCAGACCCAGTAGAAAGCCAGCAGAAATATTTTTGCCCTTCCAAACCAAAGTGATACAAGCTATGGAAGCATCCTAATTCCAGACCAATGAGGAAATGATATCATATGGAAACCCAGCTGTTTGCAGACACAAGGGTCCATGCTTCTTCCTTAAGTTTTACAACTGCTTATTATTCTGGTTAATTTCTGATTTGTTTTTTGTTTGTTTGTTTGTGTTTGTTTGTTTTAACTGAATCACATTTTCTTTGGCAGCCTTGGCCCTAACTTATTTGCCTCCTCAATGAGAAGGCACATTTCTTAAAGTATACAAAATATATTTTACCTGATCTTTTTCTTCCCTGTTTTCAGAGCTATGTTATGCTGCTGCCCATTCAGAGTTTAATAGCTGAAAGGAATGTTTTCTAGCTCTTGATTCCCCATCCAAGAGTCTTTTAACAGGCTATTTTAGCTGTCCTGATCAGTAACCTTACCTAAGAAGTAATATTTAGGCCTCTCTTCCATTCAAATCTTTCTGGCAAACAGCAGTTACTGAGCAATTGAGAGCTCCTAGAGCATACTCCAGGGTTTACTTTTCACTGAGATGAAATTACAGTACTTTATATCTTTGTTTTCTACATTTTTATTTTCTATCTGCATTCAAAGAAAAAAAATTGGCTACCTACAAGCAGTGGTCAAAATACTAAAGGAAGCAGGACACTAATTACAGTGGCAATTGAAAAAAACAGGAATCTAGTGTTAGAAGTCTTTGAGACAGAACTTAATTGCTGCTGTAACATACATGCATATCAAACTGAATTTCATTTCCAATTCTGCTAAAATTGAGTTAGTAAAAGGCAAGGGCAGCATGATTTACATTGTGGAAAAGCAAAACACTGGAAACTTACAAGCCTCTAGAGAGCAAAACTAACTCTGATGCTTCTGACAAGATAATTTCCTTCCTGATTATGCTTGAGAGATGATAAATGTTAGAGAAAAATTCTAGCAATGCTGGATTGAAGAAGTACAGTTGCTAGCTGCTCTGACAGCCTGCTCTCTGATCTTAGAAAATGTAAGCACACCGAGCAGGGCAGTGTCGTGATCTGTGTTTTGAGTGCTTTGTATTGCTTGAGAAAATACACTTATGCAAAATAAATTTATACATAGTAACTGAAGAATACAAACCAGAGTTTGCAATGACTTTAAAAAGAGCTTTAAAAGGGTGTTTAATTTTGACTGAAAGTGGATCACATATAAAATTAAATTAAATGGGAGATCACAGTCAATTATGTGAAGTCTTCTGAAGTCTGTATTCCTTTTCTACTAGGGGAGTAAAAATACCAAGAAAATCTCTAACACTCGCAGCAAACACTTCCAGCATAACTGCAGCCTTACCTACACTGACATTAGAGGAAGCAAAATGCTGCGGGTCTCCCATGACAAGTGATGACACTTCTGAGTACAGCAGCTCAAAGGTTCCCACTAATATTAGTGCCACTGTGCTTTCCCTGCAGATTCAAACTTCACAGAACTAGTGTGTCCTTTACAAATGTAAAGCACAGTTACCTTTGGTAAGCACAGTGTGTAATCATCAGAGGGGGCTATTGTTTTAGACACAGAAGTAAACAAGCACAAAGACTTATATAAACTGGACATTAAAATGAACTCCTCATGTATCTGCACTGATCACAAAATGCAAGGCCATATCAATGATTTCACTGTTAAACTTCATTTGTAATGCTGGCTCTGAAATTTTTATTCCTTGATTCTCTCTGTGTAGTAAACTAAGGTTAATCATGATCCTCAAGGCCTGGACTGTTTTCCTGTGATGGGGTGAAAGGCTCACACAGCCTTCACATTTCAGTTTAACCCCACTACAGACTGGAGAGCTGACCAGGTTCTGGAATGTGGAGGCATTCCCAAGCTTAATGGATTAGTACTTCCAAGAGCCAAAGTTTTATGCCATGTATGCATAACTAGTTCTTACACAAAATAGTTTCACCAGATTTTTTGTTCATCTTTTCCAAACCATTATTCCTCACTGTGGTTCTCACACAGCTGCATTTCATCTGCAAATAAACTGCTTCACTGGGAGAAAAATCAACCTTTTTAAAAATGCAAATGTCCCTATTACTCCTGTTAGCAGGATTCAGTGATAAAACTAGGAAGGGGTTAACTTCCCAAGGTATTTAATATGTCCTTTTTCACTTCATTTTGTCAAAACAGCCATTCTTAAGACTAAGAGGATTAAGTATTCAAATTGATTTTTTTTCCCCATTCTTTGGCTTTGTATAAATTTGCATAATGCTATTAATTATCATTTTCATTTTGACTTTATAACCTATATGGCCAGGTTCATCAGCTGCTATGTCACTGTGAGAGTAGATCAATCACTTAAGCCAATTTTGCCTGTCATGCTAATTGTTGACAAAGATTAATTGCTTATATTGCAATAATATTAGCAAGTTCTGCCAGAAGTCAAATCTCTCCTACCCCTCCCAGATCCACCTTCAGTACAGCTTGTGGTCAGAGGTAATTAGTACTGTGCACATTTTTATTCTAAAAATTTGAAAAATGGATAAACATTTTTCATATGCTTCTTGCATGGAAAAACAACTGCAATCTGCTACAATATGTCAAAATGATACAGTCAAGATGTTCTTCTCTCTCCTTTTAAAACCTGTGGAACAATCACAGAATATATTATACCACACAAAAAAGTTACTGTAATGTACAATAGCATCCCAGGAGGAATGAGTTTTCTATTCCCTCTGTTGATGAATTGGGAAAACCCTGCTTGAAACAGCTTCATGTCTACAAAACATCTATTTATCATTCCTTTTATGATAAAAAAAGAGCTCTCATAAATAATTCTGCTTGTATTTTCTTGGTAGCAAAGATTTTTTTCTAAGCACCTGAATTTCTGTTAAGAGTTCATACATGTTCCCTGTTTCCCTGGTGGCTTCACTGGAGAGACACTGAGAAAGTTTAGGACCAGGTGCCTGCAAGGGAGATTTGTCATGATGTACAGCATCAGAGATAAATTCTCACTGGTAGGACCAACTTATCCAAATTCTTAATTATCTGAGTCCTCAGGCTGGGTTTATTTAGTAAAACTTTTAAACAGAAATGTGAAACATTTTCCTGGGACTGTCTACATTTTTGCAAAACACAGTTTGATGATGGAACTTCATTGGCCTGTGCCATTAATAGCTTGGTATGTGGGAGAAATGATTGTATCTCAGGGGAAGTTACCTAAGGAAGATCCCCCTGCTTGGAAATTGGTGAGGGTCTTCAGTAAATTAAGAGAGAGAAGAATGAGCAGAAGATCTTGAACTCTGCAGAATCTTGAGACTATTTAGAGATCTCAGTTCCAATCTAGGGAATTCCACTGATACCTTCAAAGTTCTCAGGATGCTTCAAGCTGATCCTAATTCTCTGTCAGCAATACTCACAGCTCACACAGTTGATGTCAGGTTGAATAAAGTGTAGGCAAAGGGGTGAAAGTCACTTGAAACTTCATTTTTATGAGAAATCTCTGCTTTGCATTCAGAATTAGAACTCTTATCTCTCTTTTTTTTCTTCAGGGATTTACAAGAAATTCTGACCTTTGAACAGCTTCTGAGCAGCTTTCTTAAGGAAAATTTATTGTTTTGTTTTTCTAAAGATATAAAAAGGAGCAAGAAAACAACAGTAGATTTAGAAAACTTGGTGTTACAGAGAAATTGGGAGCCGGACTAGGAGAACTCAGCAAGTCCATTAAAATAGTGGGTGATATCCACTCTACTTGTATCTGTTGGAAACCATTAGAAGAGTGAGTTTATGAATTAGATGCTGGGATGGAAATTACAAAAAAGTAGGGAAGTTTAACTTGTAGTTTAACTTTTTGCTGTGTTTAGAGGATTCACAACCTATCAAGCCTGATGGTTGTCTTCTTGTCTCCAGCAGAGAGACAGGTGGTATTTTTCAAAAGTTGGCATAATTTCAAAATATGCCTATTGTGAGAACTGCTGAACTCTGGCAGGAGAGAGTGTGAAACGTAATTAGTTATGGACAACTCTTCCCAATATTTATTTCTATGACTGAATTCTGTGATGAGTTTTTTGTCCATAAAGTCAAGTGAAAGTGGGAACTATTCCATATGGTTAGCTTTTATATGTTGAACTGATAGATGAAAGCATTTTTCAATTTTTTCATAGAGATACTAAGAATTTTCAGAATGAGGTATCAGAATACTTCACTGCACATTAACTCATAAAAATCCCTTATATTAAAACAGTCAAAAATACAGAAAATAAAATTTAAATAAAGAGGCATATTTCCCTAAAATAATTCCAATAACATTGATGAAAAACCCTTTATATATACATTATTTCAACCATAACTGTTGAAAAATTTGCATGTAAGCATTTGTGAAAAATTAGACTGTGATGTCACACTTTGTAAATGGCTCCAGTATTAAATGCTGCAATCTTGACCAACAACACAGTGTGAATACATTGCAGAATATGCATTTTAT